>VZZY01011140.1:0-12457 GCA_013400335.1 Eurystomus gularis | reverse complement strand
TGTGATACTGTGATTCTGTGATTTTACCATAGGTAAAAGTTAAAAATAGTTTTGGAACAGATTAAATTACATATTTTAGCAAATAAAGCATTCATAAAAGAAATTCACACAGCTAAGCCAGAGCAGCCAATATAAATGCCAAACATAAAAAACCCCTATTTGTTGGACAGAGTACAATGAAAAAAAAAAAAAAAATTATAAAACAGACTAAATGCTCTCTTTCCCATTCTAGTAATCAGAAGATATCTTCCACATATAACTTAGATGATTTAAAAAAACAAAAAAATTTTAAACAATAATCAATGTATTTTTTTCACACACTCCTCCACTGCATTGCCTGTGCTTAATGCACTTCCCCTGCAAATACACAGATTATGTGATAATATTTCACAGATAACATTGAGAGAGGGACACTTTAAACATATTTGAGGAAGTCATGAAATAATCATGAAACAATACAGCTTGGTACAATGATGGAAAAAGTTTTGGTTTTGTACAGATTTTTTTCCCTATGTTCTGTCTTTCAGCTCTAAGAAAAAAAAAAGTCCAAAATATAATAGGAAATTGAGAAGATGGAAAACTGTCCTTATGGCTACCGCTTTGCTCACTAAACAGCTACACTTCAAGAGATGGATCATAGTTTAGAGGAATGGAATATGCAACTACCTGCATAACCACACAAAAGAAGAAAAAACGTATAGCTGCAATTTTTGTGGACAGAACTATCACTATCCTAAAAGAGAATTTGCTCCAATAACACCAACAGCTTTGACTAATCTGGTTCTTATGGACTATAAAATGTAATGAAGATGAAAAATACCATGCAATAACATATGTCATGAAACTAAGATAGAGATGCAGTAAAACAGAAGTGATAGAAATACCTATGCAATGATATATGTCATGAAACTAAGATAGAGATGCAGTAAAACAGAAGTGATAGAAATACCTATGCAATGATATATGTCATGAAACTAAGATAGAGATGAAGTAAAACAGAAGCGATAAAAATACTATTTCTGTATGTTTTATACTCAGGTAAGACGAAAGCTTAGGATGCACCTGATCCTTCTGCATGAATAAGCAAATCTGAGAAAATTATCATCAGAAAACAGTATACTTTTATTATGACTCCAGTCCTGTGAACAGCACTGTGACATGGATTATCTGGGGATGTGATCAAGAATTAAGCAAGACAGAAAGAGTAGCACTTGTAAATTATTACAGCGTGTTGCACCAGTTGCGGAGGCATTTACAACCCTCATGTAACTTTGGCAATAACACTGCAGCACTGATACAGAGACTTAAGGATTTTGGAAGAATTACACAAAATAACATTTGTAACTTCTCTGTTGTGTGTTTTACTGATTCTGTATCCTTCCTAATAAGCAGTGTGGTATGTCCTCCTCACTCAATAGCTTAACAAGGTCATTTGAAAGAGTTTCTGATTTTGGATTATTCCTCAGAAAAAAAAAAAAAAAAAAATTAAAAACCCCCCAACCAGAACTCTTACCCTCCACGTAGAATCAAAATGTTTGAAGTGATGCAATAAACTACAGTTAATAACTAACCAAACTCATCTCCTTCTTTAGCAGCTTAATCAGCAACCAGAGAACATCACTGAACCAAAAATCTCATTTTCCTTTGCTCATTCCATCAATCTCAGATAAATACATTATGCCTCCTTTAAAGAAGATTAAAGAAATCTAATCTCTGACCATCTAAGCGTATACCAGAAGGTCCTAAAGCCTATATGAAACGGGCTGAAGAAACCCCAAGCATGGAAATCAAATGAGTGCTTATGAGGCATACAGAACAAATAGATGAGGATCCCCGATGTAAGCAGTAGTCAGAACACATCACTGCGTGGGATGTCTCAAAAAAAATATATATATGCACACTGAAATGCATAAATAGTTCACAGTAACGATGCACAGGATTTAATGCACTAAAAATACATCCACTTCTGAGGGAAAAAGGAACACCATTACCTCCATGCACTGGCTCACTACTTGCCTCTTGCTGATGATACTGGGGCTGACCCCAGGGTCACAAATGCTCTGCCTCAAAACCATTTGGAAAATACATGGATGTGATAGAGGGAAAAGGGACTGAACTGCTGGTACTGCTGGCAGGGCAGAGGGTGGAGATACGCAATGTCTTGAAAAAAAGAAGAGACATTTAAAAGCAATGTGATGTATATATAAGGATGCATAACAAAGTTAATGATGATGACAGAGGAGTGGAGAAGACTTACAATGAAAGAAAATGCAAGGTTCAGGTCTTCCTAAGTTTGAACTAAGTTATAGGGGAGATAACCAGGAACTTTGGAGGTCTCTACTAAAATATATGAAAAATCAGACAAAGACACAGAAAAGGCACACAAAACTGATGTCTCATTCTGTTTGGCCCCTACAGAGGAAAAGAATAGCTATCATAGCTATAAGGAAAGCAAGGACAAAGATACCAAGAACAGAAGTAAGGCATGATATATAATTCAAAACCATTCAGATCTGCTCATCCATTAGTCTGTAGTTGCCACAGTCAGGATGTTGAGTATTAAAATTTGCAAAAAGAATGATAGGAGTTTTATACAGCTTTCCAGATAGATTAGTTTCCCTTTTTCTGCTACACTGAAACTGGAACAAAGGCTTCCAGCACTTTTAAAATTTTTTCAAACCATCTCATCACACAAATCTGTACGCTGATTATTTCAGGCCAAGATAGGGAAGCTCCTCTTTAAGTCAAGTGCATTAAAGTAGATGCTGAAGCTCGAAACACCCGCCTCAAACACAACAACAGGGAAGGAAGGCAACCAAAAGAGTCACTGATGGTCGAGTGGCCCCACAGGACAGAGCGTGACATGGACTGTGAAGCACAAAGCAAACAGACATTTTTAATGAAGGTGGACGCTGGTGCAGAGCGAACACAAGCGAGGGGCCACGGGCAGCACAGTTGGGGAGCAATGAAGCGAGGCTGCTTCCATCTCCCTGCGCAACAGTGCCACGCGGTGGGCGGCCAATGGCAGCAATGGAGACTGTCTAGACACGCGTGGGACACCCGTGGGACATCCACTGCGAGCCCCCAGCCCCGCTGCCACCGTACCTGGGAGGGCAGAGGGATGCTGCTGCTGCTGCTGNAGAGGGATGCTGCTGCTGCTGCTGCTGCTGCTGTGGCAGCCCCGCATCGCTGCCCGCGCCCACCTCGCCTGGGGAACAAACACAGGTTAGCAGCCTCCCCAACACATGCAGCCGCCGAAGCAAAGAGCCACCACTTTGGGGATTTTAGCTGGAAGATAAACGAGACTGTAAGAGAAGGCAGGCAAAAAGAACCGGGAAGGTGTAATAGTTGCTGCGTTACCTGCTGCGTTCAGACGTGCAAAAAAAGCAGTGTTTTTAAGAGACTTATTTATATAAAAATCTAAACTAAAACAAAACCATTTTGTTTCTGGTACTTTACCCTGATAGTGTCATTCTGCCAGTTTGGGAGCATTCCACTCTTACTGTCAATAAAATTTCATAATTGCCTAAGAATATGTACATTTATATGTTGGTTTTTTTTTTAAAAAAAGAAGCTGTTAATTGGTGTTTGATTCCTTTAATTTTTATTCAGTTCTGCTGTCAGTAAGGACAACGTTTTCCTTCTAAAAAAGCATACTCATTTACTAGATGCAGTTCATAAATTATTCTAAATACAGAGATAATTTCTTTAGGGCATATTCAGTGACTGTGGAAATTCTTTTGGTTTGCGTTACAACAAATACTGCAGAAATATCAACTCATAAAAACAAACAGTAGTCGGCAAACTCTTAATTAGCTGATCACAGTTTTGGCAGAACTACATTTTCGAACTGGTCCTCTAGCTTGTCCTTGTGATAAAGTGGCATTCAAATCAAAAGCCTTTTGGGTTTCAGCGTGAAAGGACCCAGAAGGATAACTGTATCTGGCACTATCAGGGAAGAAGTGAAAGAGAAATGCTTTTTCTTCTAGCAACACACTGCTATTTGGTCATCAAAGAGTATCTGGTTTCCAGAATCCAGTGGAACACAAAGGGCAACAATTCTGCTTTTTTCCTGTATTTTTTCATTATCAGTACTTTTGTCTTTCAAGATAACAAATTCAACTGGCAATGCAATGAACATAAGACTTGAATTCAACCTTTTTGCCAATTAATTCCTTCACTGTGTAGAACCAAGAGAATATTTTAATCCCTTTCCTATTAGCAGGCTACCTTGCATAAGTAATCAGTAATGATACCCAATCTTCTGTGCTGAGGACAGGCTGAACAGGATTAATATATTATATTAGGAGGAACTGAATTTCCAATTAGGTCTCTGGATATTTCGTTTAGCTGTGATTTGTAATGTTGAAGATTCATCTGGAATTACAGGCTTGCAATTATGGGGTTTTTTTTCAGTATTAGTCAGTTGTTTTTCCATTTATATTACCTGAATTATATGCGTTTTTTATTGAAGAAACTCAGCAACAAACTCCCAAAACTTCAGAGTCAGAGAAGTATCTGACCCTTCAGAGATGAGGAGTATCGATGATGTAAAGCACCCAACCTGATGCAGAGCACAGCACAAGCTACCCCTAGAGGTGGCAGCGCGAAGGATGCCTGTCACTGCTGCTCCTCTCCCAGTGGCAACTGCCTGAAACAGAGCCGTTAGAGCTGGCACAGGATTATTTCGCCAGTCCTACCAGATACTCCTGTTACTAAGGACTTCTTCACGCTTAATAAAAAAGTAGATCAGGCAATTAATTTTATCTCTTCAACCTTACAACCCTCTACATATTAAGTTATTAGCACTACTTGAGCCTTCAAAACCTAAAAGGACTAATACGAGAAAAATGGATGACTTCTTTTATCACTTGATGCCTGTGAGATTTATAGTGCTTTGGTCTGTTAGACTGTCCAACTGAGTCTCTGTGACCGTTAGGTCAACTGGGAGCGCAAATGTCTACCAATTTAAATCCTAAACCCATACCTCTGCCTACCTCAGCTAAATAACCAAGCTCCGGGAGTTTGAGGAAAGCTGAAAACAGTGAAGAACACGAACATAAAACAATTAGTGACAGCTAGTAACTTGGGAGCCCTATATTTACAAACCATGTCAAATAGCTTTTAGATACTCAAAAGCTAGAGCAGAATGCAGAGTTTGAAAGAAGCCAGTGCAGAAGGTAGAAAGGCATGTAAAAAGTTTAGCACAAACAGGAGTGGAACAAAACCTTCTCAGGGCATGTTTATATTCTAAATCCTAAATCTTAATGCCCAGGATAGAAGTACCCATAACTTCTCAGAGCTGTGCGGAGTGCCCTCACTCATGGGAGATGCTGTACCGCACTTTCCTGAGGTGGTGATGCTGTCCTTCTGCACAGAACTGAAAAGATTTATTCTCACTTTCAAGGCATGATGGAAATGGTGCTGAGATGTCTACAAAGGTAGCTGCATCATACTCCAATAGGGTCTTTTTAGCCTGTCTCCACCAGTGTCACTCCAAATAGGGATTTTTTTTTTTTTTTTTGCTAAGCTAATCCTATATTTAAACTTATTTCAGAGAAAATTCATCAGGCAGACTCTAAGAGACTTTATATTTCTTCTGTCATTTTGAGGTTCTCTTTAAAAATATAAATTATGGCACTTGCAAACGTAGTTGGCTGCTGTCATGTAAAATTCCTATCGAACTATAGGCAAAAATACTGGTAATTGTGCAGGTCTGGAACAATAAGCATGGTGCTAATACGTACAACAAAACTCACTGTCATCACAACTGATTAAAAAAACGTATATTTACATTTCGTTGCCTTGAAATTACTTCTGCAAGTGTTGTACCAAATACGGACAGACAGAATAAAGTCAGAGGAAGTTGCAGCTACTGAAGTGTTGAAGTATGTTTTATTTCCTCTTACCATGAAAATGCTTTGTGCCCTACATCACAAATTTGCATAATCTCTGTATAACTTTACGGAATCTCCATATTCTTGTTAATACATGCACACCCTGTACATGACAATGACCCAACAGAACTACAATTTTTTACTCTGATTCTTGTATGGGAAGTGTCAGGTGCCTGTCTGGATGATGCAACATGTTAGTTGGTACATACATGTGTAAACAGGGTCATCCTTGACCAGTTAGATCAAGATTAAGCTACAGTTGATTCCATCTATAGAAGCTGCTTCAAATAGTACACTTCTTTTCATATTAAGCAGGGAAAGAAAAGGGGATCACCTTTCAACCCCAAAGGTAAAAAAAGAATAATGTGATAAGGAAACTATGGAAAAGTTTATTTAAAAAAGCAAACAAAAGAGCCTTTCCAAAATTGTGGAAATAATTTTGTTCGACACCTAATTTTGCCTCCATTGTTGTGAACAGGATTTGCATCAAGGATTCACTGCATTCCACTTTCACGTTTGCACTGCAAAACCCATGCTGGAGCAATTTCTGAGACTGCTCTACAATTCTGAGAGAAGCTGTGTATCTGGATTTTGCCAAGCAGCTGCAGGGGACCTTACAAAAGTGTCTGCATCTCTCGCTTCAAGGGAATGGTTGTACCTTGCAATTCTGCTCCCTGAGCGTCTGCTGAGGATGCAATGCATCCTGCAAGGACTAACTTTGGACCACATGGGTGTCACAGGAAAGAGAAGGAACACCAACTTCAGCTACAAAGTGTTATTTCCCTTCTCTTACACTTTCAAATCTGGTGAAAAATACAATGCAATCCTATGTAATGGTTCAGGGCAACCAGTTACTTAGGATAAGTTGCTAGAAGCTGCAGATACCATATTGCTCTCCTTGTGAAGGAGTATGCCATAGGCTGTCTGAAGATGAAGAGCAGTAACACACCTTGAGTGCGGAAGAGTATAGGAAACAACTACTGAAGCTGAGTTTCTGATTTTGTTTGAATAGACTGACCTCAAGAAATATTGAAAAAATATAATAAGAGAATAAACAATATTTACTAAAGAGAGAAAGTTGAGCGCCATGATAAATTAGTAAAAGGCAAATACATGTTATTGTTTAAATAACTTCTCAAACATGCTCCACACATTCTAAAGGGAATATGGTTTTGTGTATTGAAGAATTACTCCGTAATTGATCTAACTTCACTTGTATTTAGCTGATATTATTATGAATGGGATTTGTGCCAATAACCTGAAAAAACCTATATGAAATTACTCTTACAGTTAAAAATACTGTTCATTTAAAAGACTGAAAAATTTATTGGCTAATGATTATGGTAACAATGTAATTTGTTGATATGTCTGATGTAATTTCTGGTTAACATTTTTTTAAAAGGTTTAAAACTTCCTATAGTATTTGTACCTTCTTGAGATAACATCTCATTCTCTATTACATTGCAAACATGCTGTTGTACTTGGCTTAACAAAATTCTGGTTTTTCTGTTTCCTCCAAATATGCACCAATCGATCTAAAATCAGTGGAAGGACTTCCTTCAGTCCTCAAGACATACAACAAAGCTTCCCTCTGGAAGCACTGCCACACATTTCACCTTTACCTTTGCCCAGCTGAACTGGCATGCTTTCAGACTTCATCATCCTCTGTTGCTGTGCATGGTGGTGCTGGTGCTGAGGGGCTTCCACTGTGCTTCTGATGGGCACTGCAGGGGGGGGAAAGCTGCTCCCGCTGGCAGGAGCGCCCACAGCCCCACCTGAAGCCATGGCCGGAGCAATGAGCTTTCGGCCAAAATTCAGCAAGCTGTTGGAGACTTTGTTAATGTTCAGAGGGGCAGCCTTAGCACTGGTGCTGAAAAGAGAAGAGAGGAAATCAACACATCCTGCCAGATGCAGCAATGCATGCACTGTTCTCAAAAAATGGGGGAAAAAAATCCAAGATTTGAACATTCCAAAGAGGGTGTTCCACTACAGTCAGTCACACTGGACACACAGGAACCACAGGGACTGCATGTGGCGCAAGCTTTTCCCAGTCAGTAGTGGACAAATTGTTTTGGCCCTTTCTTCCTGAAAAATGCAGACTAACTCCATACAAAGCAAGTTAGCACCAACTTTCTTAATTTGTCTTTTTAAATGAAAGAGTGAGAAAAAGCAATCCAGGCTCTAAGGCTTCAAAACCTTCATAAAACTGACTTTCTGAACTTCTTATTCAAAGACTGCTTTAATATTTACTTCTGCTAGATTAAATTATCTTAAATGTTTAAAATAACTCAAACCCAAACATTTATTTCATCAAGCAAAACCAACACTAGACTGTATTTTTAGGTTGGCAGAGCTAAATGTCTCTTGCTCTTACTTCACCTTCTGCCCAATGCAGTCATTTCAAGCCAAGCACTTTTTAACAGCAATCCTGATTTCTAAAGCAATTTTGGCTGAAGAATGGTTTCAGGACATAACACATATACTGGATCATGATCCCTATCATTGTTACTTTTTATTTTTAACTACCATGGCTATATAATTCACTTGAGTTACATGCAACATTAAGAATGAGGAAATTGTTGAACCATTTAATCTGTTTAAAATAAAAAGGCAAAGAAGCTTCTAATTCCCAGTAGCAGTGTTCACATAACCCAGGGATCAGCAAAGCCATTCCTATTTGTTCATGCAATATTTCTCTGGTTTATGTAATTAATGCTTGAAATACCCTTCAGAGAAATAGATCACAATCACAAGGCTTCTCCACTCCTGAGGTTTTATCTTACTGGTCTGTATTTCAGTGACATAAATAGCCGTCTTTAAAGTATTTGAAGAAATACATGTAGTTAAAATACAGTCATTGGCCTGGGGAAAAAAAAAGTAGTTTTGCAATGTTTTGGGGAATTTTAGCTAAAAATAAACTACAAATGAATTAATATGGGTGACTTGTACCTTGTGCAGGCACCTGGAAAAGTAATTTTGATTTTGCTTTTCATATAATTTCCCTATTTGTCTCCAGATAAGTTTTTTTTCAGAATACACAATATAAATACACACACCCATATCCAGAAAATGAAAACAGCTGAGTTGTTTAACTCAGAATAGATACAGTTAAAATGAGAGACAGTAGAAATGTGTGTGACTGCACACTTGTGAGATAGGGCCCCAAGTTGTATGGGGCCCTTCTGCCATATACTGGTGATGAAGAAAGACAACATGTAGCATTTTTTAGGAGGAACAGTAGCACAGAGACTGGGACAAAGTGCTGCTTCCCAATTTATGGAAGCTGGAAAGGAATGATAGCTGAATAACCATTACAGGATGTTTCAGTGTCTCCTCATTTTATTAATTGCTGCCAATATTACAGAAAGTCTTTCTGTAGCCACCTGAGAATGATTGACAAAGTCACTACAGAGAGAGCATCTTCAGAACTACAAAATACTCTTTCAGGAGTCCCAAATGTTTTCAAAAAACTGAATAGGTCCAAGTGATTTTAAAGAAGAGGACATGGTCTAAGGCTTATTACTTTTCAATTTTACTCTGCTACTACTTAGCAGATTCAGTTACTAATCAGTTCCCCAAAGTATTGCAGAGACACTTCAAGAAACATATCACATATATGCGTCATCAGAAGAGTCAGTACAAGGCATTTTGTTTAATGTCATCTCCATTCCAGAAAGAAAACGAAGACTGTAGCTTTGAAGGTGGAAGAAGAAATGCCGAATGTTACCTTAGCAGATATCATTCAGTTATCACAGTTTGCAATGAATCTAATTACATCATCAATTCCAGGGGTCATACCAGTAATAACCTGGCTGAGATTCAGAATCCAAACTTTAGTATATTCAGCAAATTTTCTTCCCTCAGTCTACTGAAGATAATCACCAAGACTGGGGTGGTATACATCACTCCCTCATTTGAAATGTCACCTTAGAAAGAAGATAACGGCTTGCATATTGAGTCCTAGGTTTTTGTTGTGTCTAGGTCTAGAGCCTTGACAATCAGTTAAAAAGCCCTTGACTTTGCACAAAGAATGGTATTTACTGGAAGCAGATCTTTTTCGCTGGCAGGCTACCCAAGCAACAAAGCCACTAGACACTTTGAGCTAACTGCATCATTGGAATCATGATGGTCCACAGATGCAGGAGACAAAGCTTACACAAAGCCTTGTGCATTGGTGTCTACCAGCTTATTTCTTTCTTATTTCTGTTTTTTTTCATCTATATTTTGCTTAACAAAAAGTAGCAGTTTTCCCTCTACATTGTTTATTTTGCTGCTTTGACATATATGTAAACCAGGAGAAAGTAATTTATTTGTATTTTTCACATGGGTGGAAAGAGACCTTTTGAGAAACTCCACTTTACAGGAACAATAAACACTGAAAACCTTTGCTAAGCCATTATATCCAAAACACAATTTAAAAAAAATCCGTTCAACAATAACGTGCCCTGATGTTCTATAATTATTTGAGAACTAGAAAGGATAGTTATTGCAGCTCCTAATATCTATGTGTGATTTGGCTCTGCTATGAACTGACACTGCTAATGATCAGCTCAGAACACATAGACATGTGCATACATGAAAAATAAATAATGATGCTCTCTGAATTTCTTGTTAAGATGTGGTCTTAATATAAGTATTCTGAAGTAAAATTTATTGTGCCATTTCTCTGAATCACAGCTTCAGAAAACGAATAATAGCGAGGTGCTAGATCTCTGGAGGAGATATGGTAAAACTGAGCTGAAGTTCAGGAAAATAAGAATAATGTATATATTTCTTACCATTTAAATGCCTGATATATTAATGCAAAGGATGATTACAGCCATCAAACATGGCTCAATGTCTACATTTTAGCCACCTAAATGTACCAGACATGCATAACAATTACAAGAAAAATACTGATTGATTATGTTGCAGAGTTATCAGCAGATGCATTTAAAGTAAGGCAGCAGTTTAAAAATATGAGTATCAAAGAGATGTGAATTCCATCTACAAAGCAAACAATATTGTTTCATCACAATAAGCATCATTGACCTTGACTGCGAATGGTATATTTTTAAACTAGGAGTAGGAAGATGATTCAGTCTCTGCAGTTTTGTGCTACGATGGAAATGTTTTGTTTTAAGCAAGGCTTATTCAAAGGCATTTCTCTCTTCAGTAGGTTGCCATTATGAGAGATGAGAAACAATATGAATATGATGGATTAAAAAGTTTTATATATGATAAAATAAGCAATATACATTAGAGATTGGCAAAGATACTTTAAATATATCATAGATCCTGTGGAATTAAGAACCCAGTAGCTGGTCTAATCCATCTCTTTGCTCATTGCAGAAACATTGCCTTATGTTACATTTTCCAGTTCTCTCTTCAGTCCAATCTTAAACAGCTTTTACTACACTTGACCTACTCTGAATGTTCCTGTGTTGAGATAAATCTATCCCAGTTATTCCTCTATCTGAACCATTGTAAACAATTCTCTTCTCCTTTGGTGTGTATCCTGTACATATGTGTGCAACTGGACATTTGTTTCCTTAGAATTTACGTATCCAACAAGTGTCATTCTTGTTTGGGCTTTATGACTTGTTTATTTTTTCAAGGTCCTTGAAATGTTTCTTTTGGATTTTTCAAACAACTTATTTTTCAAGTTTAGGCAACTCCTGAAACCATTTTTAAAAAGAATAAGTAAAAACATTAAGAAAATGCAATAGAATACAGTATTTTTTCACACCCTTCCCCAACTTCGAAGCTTGGTTTGGAAAAAAAAAAAAAAAAAGATGCTTTTACAGTCACTCTACTCAGCTTTAATTTCTGCTCCTTTCTCCATGTTTAAGAGCTTTTCAATCCACTCCATTTTAATTTTAGCTAGCTTCTAATATAACTGATTTAAACATAGTTTGGCAAAGGTGCAAAGGTCTAAAAACCAGAGAGTTCCTAGGAATCATCAGGCCCAGCATACAGCTGGGATCATGTACAATCCAAGAAGCTGCCTGTGACAGTATAAACTGAAGCAGGGCACTGCGTCTTGTGCTAGCTGGTCCTGCTGCCACTAGCCACCAGCAACTGGCACCCACATTGTGACCACCTAGTTGGGGCACGGGCACCTCTGCACTTGTCAGCACCAGATGAAACGGCCTTCATGAGGAATTTAAGCAGTATTGATACAAACTGTTTCTAAACCAAGGGGGGAATGCTGCAAAAAAGTTTAGTAAAAATTACTTTAAACTGGTGCATTGGTTTAGTAAAAGCTGCGGCAGGGGCTGCGGGGTAGTCGAGCGGCGTGGCCGCGCCACTGCTCTCCGCCCCCTCCCCTCTGCCTCAGGCTGAGGGCAGAGAAAGAAAAAAAGGGTTTTAAAGTGCCTTTTTGAGTTAAGGAAGGTTTAATGCAGGAACACGTAAGAAACGATTGCAAAGGCAATAACAATAGCAAGAGAGAAGCAATACACAGAAAAAGGCAATACCCGGGACAAAGGGACTAGCCGAGCACACACATGCGCACGTCCAACCGCTGACCCCGGAACTGCCCTGCCCCGCCCCGGGACTGGCCCCAGGGCATGAGGTCA
>VZZY01011133.1:0-56693 GCA_013400335.1 Eurystomus gularis | reverse complement strand
CTGCTCCTGCTCCATGACGGTGGTTTCTTACTAAATGACACCTTTTTTTGTCCTTTTGTGTGAGAACAGGAGGAAAAGCAGTGTGATTTTTGCAGGGAGTTTCTAAGGACCGGACTCAAGCACTTGTGTGCTTCCCTAAAAGAAAAGCCATTCTGTGCAGTGGGGTTATTTAAAAGAATGTGACTCAGCTGGACAACAATGGCAGAATTTGCCCTCAGGAATTTTTTAATGTATGAATCTAAAAATAAGTGTAGTCCTAGAACTAAGATTTCCCCTTCACAGATAAGGAATAAGGTGTCTTCTTTATCTGCTATATACAAGACATTCTGTCTAATACGTAAAAAAACCCTTAACCCAAACAATGCAAGCAATTATATTGTTTGAAAAAACCCCGCAAGAACAGAAGATCCAGAGATCATTCACCAGCAAAACCAGCACTATCAATGTGCAGAGAATTGCTTTATATCCCTTCTCAAAGAAAATATTTTTTCCTCTGAGACACTTCCTGCTGAAAAATAGGAAGGAAGAGAATTTGTGATCATTTTTCCTTTTTCTTTCTCTTCAAAGTGGTGTACTTTGCTTTCAAGCCACCAGAGTGTGTCTTCCTCATCCTGCTGATTTGGCACATGCTGGGATCCCTGAATCTGTTGCTTAGATTATATGAATATCAGGTTCAACAGGCAACCAGTTGAGAATAGGGAGTCTTGATCAAAAGTAATTTAATTCTTCTCAGTTTATTGAGTATATAATGCTGCTGATCGCACTGACTGTATCTTCCCAAGAGCATATACATTGGTTTTATTAATGTGATTTTAAAGAATGTTATCTGTATCAGGAATGTGGCACTTGATGGAGGAAAAAAAAAAAGGACTCTGTATCCTTCTTTGACAGATCTTATAGTCACATTTGGGTCTGAGAAATATGGAGAGGAATCCAAGACTTTAAGCAAGATTCCTTTCTTACCAAAGATAAAGCCGAAATAAAAAAGTGATGACCAGTGATAAATACGTTTCACTGAGTGGAGATAAAAAATAAAAAGATGAATGTTTCTTGCTGAATTCAAAGCTGTAGAGAGTGTTGTCAGGCGGGCTACTTTTTGTGCATATTGTATCTGTGTCCCAACAGAACTCCTCTTACATATCTGCAGTCAGTGGTAATCATGACCACAAGTAGATCTCATTAGTAGAGAAATCAGCAGGAAAAGCCATAAGAAAAATGTGAGTTACAAGGCCCCTACTTCATAGTAAAATCCATAGTTACTTCGGTCAAGTAATAGACATTGACATTTCAGCACTGAACATCTTCCCTTAAGCGGTTACCATAAGCTATGGTCCTTAGTAGGCATGTTTGCCAATAAGTGGAGAAAATTGTCCCAGTCTCTCTGTGCCTCTCTTTTCTCCCCACAAAATGGGGATAATACCAATTTCCTGACACTTCTTGGACCTCTGCAGGGAATCTTTTTTCCTAAACCATCTACATTCTGAAGATCACCAGAATGCAGACAAGAGGCATATTCCACAGAAAAGCCAGGTGCACTCAGCAGTCTACCTTGCTGGTGAACTGGGTATTGCTTGCAAAGCCTGTTTTCCAAATGTTTGCCACTGAGCAAGATTCTGAGAAAGGCTGGAGGGGTCTCCTATATAGAAATGACCCATTTCCCAGTCTCTTCACACTTATGCTGCTAGATGAGGTGTGCCCATCATCTCTTCCCACTCTTTACACACCACAGCATCACTGGCCTGCGCAGAAGCACTAACAGCAGCTCTGCACTGGCAGTCTCAGAGGAGTAGTTGTGGAAAATAATAATTCCCACTGATTGCTGTGGAACAACAAGCAAGTATAAGGCCTCCTAGAGACAGCACAAACCACAGCTTGGTGAGGTTGCATGCAGGCAGCTGCAGCAGGCTTGCGCCTGTGCGTGGTCTGTGTGTTTTCCTTGCTGTACCACATGCTGTGGCCCCTAAATGGTAAGGGACAGATTCTGTCATACCTGGTGGTCAAAGAAAGCAGGGTCTATCTGCACTTTCCAGGTCCTGAGGAGGCAGGAGGGAGTGGAGACAGTCCATAGTTGAGGGCAGTTGAACCTCGCAGTGCCTCTTTTCTACCTGCCAACCACCACCATACACTGCAGGCTTGGATTACACATGGCATAAAGATTCTGGGATCTGTGCTGAGGGATGTGACAGAGTGCAGTAGGAAGTAGTTCTCCCTTACCCACTCTTGCTGTCCTTACTGGAGAGAATATGGAGCCAAGATTTTAAAATATGAGCTGTCTGAAATGTACTATAGTTCTTCCATCAATGAAACACAAGTATGGGGAATGTTTGACAGGCCAGGCACCAACTTTTAACGTTGCTTCTGCTGCAGGAACTGCCAGCTTTCCATGGACTGCTTCATGCTCAGCTTTCCCAGACTCCATCCATGAGGCAATTCTTGCTGCAGTACCTGAATATTTAGACATCTGCATTATCATTTGGCCATGGTGGACCTCCTTGTGCTGCTTAGCCCACTGCCAAAATAGGCATAGCTTTGGCATGTTTGATTTCCCGACCTAATCACTTATTTTCCCTATTTGAAATTTTAAGAAAATACTAACTGTTGGACACTTTTCTTAAAAGAAGATCTTACATTTTATACAGCCCAATTTTCTTTGTACCCTCTTCCTATTTTGTGTGTGGCCTTGGGGCTAATTTCACCTTTGGCAAGCTATTGATTGGAGCAGTGTACATGGGGATAATATGGTCCCATATTTCCAGCCAACATACTGCTGGACTCTGCTTTAGTCCCTCTGGATTTTGCAATAAATGGATTAATGCAGGGCAAAATTCAAGCAGTATTCTCAGGCTTCCTCCATTTTAAGTTTGAAATTGTGGACTGCCACAATTTCTGTTCTCTTCTTCTGTCATTTTCCAGTAGAGCAAAACACTGAGCCAAAGCTCAACAACTGGTGAACAACTTGGTGCAAATTACTTTCAGCATTCAGTCCCCAAGATAGTCAATAAACATGGAGGACTCTCTGTACCTTGTTGACTTCTTCTTTCCAGTTTGTATTTTCCTTTGAAGAAAAGGACATTGTGCTTTTGTGAAATTCAGCTCCTACAAAAGAACGCTTTGTGTCTGCGGAGCTCCAGCAGCAGCAATACGTAATGCTAATAACAATGAAGAGCTTGCGCTGAGGAGAATCCTCCATTTGCTCTCCCAGAGACATGTATATCAATTTTTTTCTATTTCTGATCAGCTGGAAAGACAGTGGCAGCGTATAGAGGTAGAGGTCTGATGCATCACTCATCATACTGAGACTAAAATGGCTTTATATCTTATTTTAGCTACAGAGCAAGTCCCGAGGCTGTGGGGGATTATCAGAAAAGCAGCAGTATGGAAATGTGTGTGAAGGGGGAAGGGGAATGAACAGCTGGAGAGTAGTCAGTGCTGGTACTCTACAGGGAAAGCTGAGATCTCATCGTAACTGTGTTCATCTCATAGGGTTGTGCAAAGAGAGCAAGGATGGTTGGTTGTGGACCACCACCAGTTGTGGATTTTGTATACCTTAATGACCAGCATGGTTTTGATGTGCTTGCCATGTACTATATCTGGCTGCAATGCCTTTCAATTAATCTATGCACTGGTTGTCTCAAAGCCAGCAGAAACCCACATTTTGTAATTAATTTGGTTTTTAATATTGTATCAGTGTATGAGCTTTCCTTCAGGGGTAATGTTTTTTCTACAACTTATTCACACATATTCTATATATTCTTCTAAGTAGGGGAAAATTGTCTTAAAATATTAAAAGCTGTTACTGGCTAAACAAGTTCTCTAACAGAGAAATTAATTACTTTGTTGCCTTGTTCAGAAATTCTTCTCAAGTGGATGACCTTGTCGAAAGTTAATAACCAGAAATGTGGATCGATATGGGAAGCATATATGCAAATTTAGCAGCCAAAAGAAAGCTTCAATAAAGACAGTTAATTATATTGTTAAAAAGTACCATTTTACATTCTCTCTGCCATTTCATGTATAATCCCAAATCCATTCTCCCTCTTGCTTTCCATGTTCCTCTCTCTCAGTGAAGATATCAGCTTTGTTTCACTATTCCTGTATCTCTGACCCATATGTTAGATGTTTCTTCTTCCCATATTTTCTTCTAAGGATTCCTCTTTTTCATCTTTAGCTATTGTATGAAGCTGTTACCTTTACCCCCACTAAGGTCTGAGATACCTTATACCCTTCCATAGCTCCTGAAAACAAACCTTACCTTGTCCTTCCGAGGTTTCACTTTGAAATGCATTTGGGACCTGATGTTTCTATTCAGCATATAAAAAGAGGATCAGTTTACAGGGGAAGTCACAAGGACACCCAAAAGCTTTGTTCAGGAAAGGTGATGGGAAGTGTTAATAGAAAGGAAAAACATGAAGGCAGAGAGGGATGGAAGCAGAGAGGGAAGAAGGGAAATTCTGCTTGTTCAGAGATGTGAGATTAGGCTCAAATAAAGAATCACTCCAGGTTTCTTCTCTCCCAGATGTTGTGTGTGCCCAACCCTCGCTGTATTCCTAGAGTGCTCTGTCTCATATGCTCAGCTGCAGATTCTTCCACTCTTCTACTTAATAATTTAACTAGGAAGATTGAGCAACTACTGACTGAATTATTGAAGGTGTAATTAAACTGGCAAGAGTTGAGGAGAGCATGTGAGCATTTTCTTGGCAAAAAAAAAAGTCTGTTTCACTATGAAATGAAGCATCACAAAACTGTGAGCTTCTGTTTAAAGGCAAGGTCATGCCCCTACATACAGCTCTGGGTAAATGTTGAGCTGCTGTATGCAAAAATTTAGCAGCCTCTGTACTGCAGAGATTAATATAGACAGTGAAATTGCCTCCTGGTTGCCTGGAGTTCCTCTAAGATAGAGATAAGGAGCTCACAATTTTGTCCTATGTGTAGCAGAGTTCTTCAGGGCTGTGACTTCAGTTGTGACAAAAATTCAGCTCGGTAAGATTAGGCCTGATAATGAATCAAAGGTTATTTTAGGTGGGCTTCCTTTTTGAAAGACTTCGGCTAATAGTGGGTGTCTTGCTGTAGCCCAAGAAGGCATAATCCAGCTGTGGAAATCTGGTTTGACAGGATTTTATTTAGTCTAGTAAATGCTTGCTTTAGTTCTGGGATTTAATCATTCCACAGCAGAGGGCTATTTTGGGATGAAATTGTGATGGGTGTCTCTCTTGTTCTAGTTACTCCAGCTCCTATAGTACGAAACCTTAAACTAAAAAAATGCATCTTTTCCTGCTTTGCCTCCTTAAATTTGAGTTTATAACTATAGTTAACAGGAGATGGCATTTCCTAGGGAATTACTTTTTTTACTCCCTACATCGTATTTTGCTGCTTACCTGGTTTTAGTTGGATCTTTTTGGTTTGGCCATCTTCTTTCCTCTGGAGAGGAAGAAAGACTCTATGAATAAGGTACTGTTGGTGTAACCTTCTCTCCACAGAACATTGGGTCAGGGAAACAGAAAGAGGACCAGCCATTCTGCCTCCCCTTGCTCCAGTACAGAAGCAGCCTTCTCTCTGCCAGTGTAATGGAAGCAGAGTCCAAGGAGCACTTGATCTGGTGTCACAGTGTGGCTGGTCCAAGTCACAGTCTAGCTCTGAGTTTTATTTAGCAATCAAAGAAACCCGTACACAGGGCAGAACCCATAGGGAATCCTGTAGTCATGGGAGGAAGGCTGAAGTGAAAAGATGTAGAGAAGTTGAGAGAACTTAAGGAAACAAAATACTTTGGAATTTAAAAAAAACCCAGCAGTCTAAGCGCACTAAAATAAACAGGAATGTATCTTTGTAGGCATAGGCTGCTTTGATACTTCCACTTGTATTCTCCTGTTGCCTATTTTGGGTTTTTTGTTTATAGTTACTTGACTTTTTTGAACAGTTTACAACAACTAAGCATCCAACAGATTGTTCATGTCCAGTTCAGATCCTCATGGGAAAGTGCTGAAGTTAATTTATTCAAGCAATTATCCCATGGCCTGAGATATGCCAGTAATACAGTTTGATAATGAAAAGACCAAATATTGCCAGAGACAGTTAAAAGGCAGGTGAATACGGTTTATTTTGAGATTGTGTGAGTCGGTAAGGGATGGGACAGGTGATACGAGGAGACAAGCTTCCCTCCACCCCACTCAAGGTATAGAAAGACAAACATCATATTGTCAAAGCTAGTAAGAGCTCTGGGAACTTCTTTAAACAGAGAATAAAGTGGAAAAGTTAAACTCATATGAGATTCCTTACATAATTTCTAACTAATTGGCAGAGCTAAAATTGCCTCTGCAGAGGAAATCTGACCCATGAAAGTCTTGAAAGCAAATATTCTCAGTGCTTCAGGCAATTATACAGGTTTCCCAAATAAACTATATGATATCCTCAGCTCTCTCTCTTCCAAAAGTCTCATTCCCACCTTCTTTTGTGATGAGCTAATGGTCTTTACCTCTCCAGCTTGAAATAAAGCTTCAAACTGCATTTACACAGAGCGCTGTGCTTTGTTATATTCTGGCTAGTTACTGCACCACTGACCCTCCCCTCAAAACTAGACTAGAGTAAATTTCAGGAAAATAATGTAGGAGTCTGTACTAAGCCAGCTGCCAAATACACTGCAGGTCACAAAGGCTGCCAGACTCATGAGGAAATCAAGCACTGGGAATAAGAAAACTGGTGTTGAATAACGAAGAATGGGTAAGCCAAAAAAAGGATGCTAGACAAGATGGGAGGATGAACGCAGAGGAGCAGAAGGCAGATGCCAATAGAGTCCCAAGTCACTTCCCACTGAGCTGAACTTACATCCAGCAGCCTTCCTAGCACGTGACGGTGATGGCTGGGAAGGTTCCCTTCTGCTGTTATCGAGGCTGGGATGCAGGCATCTCAAGCACGGTTGCCAAACTGCACGCTGGCAGATTTTGCAGGAGACCTGCAGCATTTTGAGGGAGGCATTTATAAGAAGCAGAAGCTCCCACTAAGAGACAAACTCGGCAGAAGGGAGAGGTGCTGTTCTCCACAGAGGCACATCCCACCAGCAGCACGGCTCCCACTAAGCTTTTGTCAATGTGCTAATTTGGGAAAGAAAGGTATGGTCTGGCACACCAGCCTTGCAGATTGCTGAACCCTTGATGAAACTGTTGCCAGATAATGAGCAAAGCTTCAGAACTTTTTCCTTTTATCCAGGCTGCAGCAATCCTGCAGTCACTGCTCCAGATCACATGGTGCTGCTTCTGATGTCTTGTGCTGTGCCTCTAAAATGGAGAACTCTTGTCTATCACAAAATCTGCCAGTAGTCTTCCAGCTGCTTTCTCTTCTTGCAGACACTTATGCAAACACTTGATAAAGTTTACGGCTTTGGTTGTCCTCAGTCTCTTAGCCCAATTGTCCTTTGTCTAGAAAAAGCTAATAATAACTGTATGTGATTTTGTAGGTTATACTGCTTGATGCCAGCTTTTGTGTCCATCTCTCACAGCATCTCCTCAGTGCTGCTTTTGCATTCTGCAGATCATGGAGTGAATAAGATGTGATGTAGATGACCACCCCAGATGCAAGAGAAGTCCCTTGACTGGCCCCCACAGGCTTGAGAGAGGCCATTCTAGTGAGCTGTTAGAAAACAAACAAGAAAGCACGTTTAGATAAGCAGGTACTTTTAACCTGAAGCTATAAACTAGCGTCTGAGAGTTTGGGGATACTGTCTTCCTCCCACAGTGGAAAAAAAAGAAACAGAAAGAGATCCCACAGCCAGCATGACTTTCGCATCTACTAGAAACCCGTTACTTGGGACAAAGATAATAACATCCACTTTAAAATTATTCCCTCCTTGAATGAGGAAAGAAAGCAGACTATTTTCGTTTAATTTCAGATATCTAGGGCGGTCTTTCTGCTGTGTCCGTTTTGTGGGTGCTTCCAAAAATATTCATTTAAACCCAAACTTTATTTTTGTAGAGGAAATAATCCGAAAGAAAACATTTGCCTCTCCTCCCTCTCCTCTTACCCTGCTCAATGAAGATGTATGATGATTGAGAATATAGAACATATCCCTTCATCTCTCTTCCTCCCATCCTTGCAGCAATATTTTCAAGTCTTGTGTCTCCACTGAGGTTTCATTCTATTTTTAAAAAATGGAAAAAAGGAAAAACAAAATGTAGCTTCCAGCCATGCCTCTTTTCAATACACCAAGGTAGACCTCTCATCTCTTATCCAGATACAGTGAACTTTTCCCATAGGTGCCAGCATCATGAAAACTCAGAAATGCAAAATCAAAACAACGGAGCCAGTTACTTCTACAGCTTGCTTGAGAAATTGACCTTCTTTGGAAGAAGAATGAAGGGCCTGGGGGAGAGAAGCTNAAAAAAAAGAGAAAAATACATCTTTGTTCTTAGAAAATTTTGTTGTCAGATTTGCAGATGTGCAAAGATGTGGAAATAACGTGGTCATCTGAATCTCTGGTTTAATCGTATACTGTGTTGTGTTTTCTGTTGGGAAAGCAGAAAGTTTTCTAGGAAGAAGACTAGAATAGTGTGTGTGTCTCTGCTATTTATGAGGTTTATATCAGGTCTTCTATACTGCCATTTCCCATGTAATGCTTGTGAAGGCTTGTCCCTCACGGTCTTGCTGACAGTCCTCAACCTGGGTTTGAGGCAGTGCCTCGAAGGGTGAGAAACAAGTTCCTCTTCAAGGCCACGCAAGCAATAGCCTGTGCACTGAGGCAGCCAACAGAAGCACTAGTTAGCACAATTTGGGTTATAGCAGCAGATCTGCTTGGAAATAAAGGGACACCACTGCTTCTTTGCAGCTTACCCCCCTCCAAGTGATTGATTTGTTGCCGAAGCAGCTGGATGATGCATTCATGGTAACTTCCAAGGGAGGCTAACAGATTGATGGCAATTGATTTATCCAAGAAGTGACCTGCTTATCAACAATGCTGCACAGGAAGGGGGTAAGGTTAAGTCAAAACAGTGAAATTCCAGATTTATGTTTCTACAGAATTTCTATAACTGCTCAAAAATTGAGTGTAGCAATCTAGATGGGAAATCCACAGGCCTTATATTTTTTTCCAAAAGGACTTTTATAGCAAGACTTCAAACTCAAACGACCCCAATTTATTTAACTGTATGTATATAAAGTTTTGAAGACCGTGTGTTTACTTGTGTTGAGGCTAAACAGAACAGGTTCCCCAGCCATCTGTAATTTCAGATTCCTCTAACAGCATTATTTTAAATAAAAGTGCAGATGATTCCTGAGACCCAGAAGCATTCACTGTTGCCTGAAAACAGTGTTGTAAAAGCAGCAGGGCATTATTATGTGTGGCTTTCCTAAAAAGCTCTGAATTGACACATGTTACTTGCTTCTGGATTTGCACATTTTTGCAGGGTGCTCCTGATTTTTGTCTTGGTCTTGCTTTTTTTTTTTAAGGATTAGAACAGCAGAGAAGCCAACCCAAGCGGTTAGTTTGTAGCCAGCTGGGAGAGATGGGGGAGCTCCTGGTATAGGCTTTGCATAGGATGGTCGCATCCAGAGAGTGATGGTCAACGGCTCAATGTCCAGATGGAGGAAGGTGATGAGTGGTGTCCCCCAGGGGTCTGTGCTGGGACCAGTGTTGTTTAATATCTTCATTAATGATATTGACAGTGACATTGAGGGCACCCTCAGCAGGTTTGCAGATGATACCAAGCTGGGGCATGCAGCTGATACGCCTGAGGGACGGGATGCCATCCAGAGGGACCTGGACAGGCTGGAAAGGTGAGCCCAGATGAACCTTATGAGGTTCACCTTATGAGGTGCAGGGTCCTGCACCTGGGCCGGGGCAACCAGCATTATCAGTATAGGCTGGGAGAGGACATACTGGAGAGCAGCCCTGCGGAAAGGGACTTGGGAGTGCTGGTGGATGAAAAACTGGAGATGAGCCACCAGTGTGCAAAGGCAGCCCAGAAGGCCAATCACATCCTGGGCTGCATCAAGAGAACTGTGGCCAGCAGATCAAGAGAGGTGATTCTGCCCCTCTACTCTGCCCTGGTGAGACCTCACCTGGAGTATTGCGTCCAGTTCTGGAGCCCCCAGCACAAGAAAGATGTGGATGTATTGGAGCGTGTTCAGAGGAGAGCCACCAGAATGATCAGGGGAATGGAGCATCTCTCCTATGAAGACAGGCTGAGGGAGTTGGGGCTGTTCATCCTGGAGAAGAGAAGGCTCCGGGGGGACCTTATACTGACCTTCCAGTACCTGAAGGAGGCCTACAGGAAGGCAGGGGAAGGTCTATTCACAAGGATTTGTAGTGATAGGACAAGAAGTAATGGTTTGAAGCAAGGAAAAGATAGATTTAGGTTGGGTATTAGAAAAAAGTTCATATGAGGTCATGAGGGTCATAGAGCACTGGAACGGGCTGCCCAGAGAGGTGGTGGAGGCCTCATCCCTGGAGACATTCGAGGTCAGGCTTGATGAGGCTCTGAGTAACCTGACCTAGGTAGATGTCCCTACTTGTGTAGGGAAGTTGGACTAGATGACCTCTAGAGGTCCCTTCCAGCCTGAAACATTCTATGATTCTATGATTTGCGGTTGTTCAGCCCAGAGAAGAGAAGTCTCTGGGGAGAACCTTACTGGGGCATTTCAATATATAAGGCAGGCTTACAAAAGAGACGGAGAGAGACATTTTACCAAGGCCTGTAGTGATAAGACAAGGATCAATAGTTTTAAACTGAAAAGGGGTAGATTTAGATTGGACATAAAGAAGAAATTTTTTACAGTTAAGATGGTGAAACACTTGAACATTTTGCCCAGAGAGGTGGTAGGTGCCTCATCCCTGGAAATATTCCAGGTCAGGTTGGATGGGGGTCTGAGCAACCTGGTCTAGTTGAGGATGTCCTTGCTCATTGCAGAGGGTTGGATTTGATTACCTTTAAATGTCCCTTTCAACCCAAGCCAATCTGTGGTTCTGAGATTTTGCTTCCTCCCTCATGAGGACCTGGAATTGTTTTCCTGTGCAGATGAATAACATAACTTGTGAAAATGTATGTTCTTTCTGCAAATAATAGGAGGCCCTGTTCTCTGATACCCAGGCGCTATTTTGCACAGGCTCCCTGATGCCAAAGGAAATGTAAATTTGGTGGGCTGCAGCTGCCTAAGAACTCCTCCAGCTGAGGGGAATCCTCATGTAATATATGTTCCAGCAGCTGTGGTGACTCCCGTGCCAGCACTGTGCTGGGTTCCTGGATGGCATATGTTCCAAATAGCCTGAAAAAACTCAGAAAAAATAAGCCTTGAGATTGGCAGAGACACTGCAACAGTTTCTAGGCTTGGTGTGGGGATCTAGGGCTGTGGACCTGAACAGTCCTGGCTTTGATGAGATGCTCCGTGGGAGCTCCCAGCCTTCAGCTCTCTAGCAGTGCAGGTGAGGGGACCGTTGGCATGTCAGTTGGCTTTTCTGGAGGTTATGGCTCCTGCAGAACCCAACAGAGGACAAATGCCCCCAGCTCCTAGCTAGAGCTTGAGGTCACCCTGTTGAATGGTGGCCAGGCACTGGTTTCCACAATGCACGAAGCAAATAGAAATTATCCCTGCCTGGAAAACTGTCCAGCAGAAAATAATTTACCCAATCATTCTTAACGTCACAATCTCAGAAGCCAGTCTTTGCTGGAATGAAGAAAGAGGCATTC
Organism: Eurystomus gularis; assembly: GCA_013400335.1. Taxonomy (NCBI): domain Eukaryota; kingdom Metazoa; phylum Chordata; class Aves; order Coraciiformes; family Coraciidae; genus Eurystomus; species Eurystomus gularis. The sequence continues at coordinate 45,024 of VZZY01011133.1, read as the reverse complement.
ATTTAATAAATTATGAGGAGCAGCCTGACTCAATGCATAGCTTCTTAATAGTACTTGGCAGTGCTACTGCTTGTGATGATATCCTTAATGCATTTGCTACTGAATAAGTAATAGATTTTCCCGATGTGATTGCACATTCTGTTCAACTAATTTTTCTTGAATATTGAGGCGTTCGCTTTCAGATAGTAGGGTTATTTTCATTGAAATGACCAATCTTGTAGCCTATATTTCTTTTTGGTTTCTATTAATGACCATGGTGTTTGTTTGCAAAAGGAAAATTTAGTCCCAAGAAGCATTTGCGTAATGTTAAGCACAAGCAAAATCACACTGATCTTCTCAGATATTTGTATACGTTCAAGGGCTATGCTGGATCCATGTGCGTTGGGCTTGCTAATTTAAGAAGGACCTTTTTTTATTCTTGGAGTTATTTTTTTACGTGAGGCCAGTTCTGCTTGACTGTGCATATTAGAGGAAATTTTGGTCCTCGTACAAATTAGGATTGCAGCATTGTTTTGTTTGCCGTAAACAACTAGTTCCACTTGAGCATGTCAGGAGTCTGCTCTCTGAGTAAACTTCACCCCAGTAGCTGTCCAGAGGAAGAATCAGCGTTGGCATCTTCTCCTTGTAGCCAACAGGTTGTTAGCTAGCACCTTCACGTATATAGGAGACCTCTGTTCAAAACCTTCCTCTGTCTAAAAAAATTGACCTATCTCTTCCAAAGCCCAAGACACTGCACTATTTCCTGGAGACTTCCAGGTGAACATCCTAAGCCAATGAGCAGAAAGAAGTGGTGGACTCTTCTGCACGCTTCCTTGGCAGCACAGGGGTGTCAGTGCATGGAGAGCACACCCCCTAGTTTGAGCCTGGCAGGTGAAATCATTAGATTCACAGTATTTTGTGGCTCATGATGGGGTCTGGATGTGTACTAGATACCTAGTGACTTGGTGCTGGGGGGTTTCGGACAGTGGTGCAAACACTTGAGCAGTGACATGAAGTAAAGACATCTGAGCCATTGCTGAACACCTTAACTCGGTCTTGGAAGCAGCCTAGACATGTTACTGTGGCATTTCACACTCAGTCTTTTCAGCCTTGTGGAGAAGCATCATATATGGACCTGGGAGTCCCCACACTTTGCAGTGCATCTCCCATTTCCAAGCTTACCTTACATACAGATAGCTATTTTTAATAGCCTATGGCATTACTATAGCATACCTTCATGCAGCTACAGGGTTAGTTGTCACTTGAGAGGTGGCTTTGTGAATATCAGCGACATCTCAGCAGCATATCTAAGCATCCAAAGCCCCTGGGGATGCCAGTTTTCCTGCTTCTAAACACCTTCCATTCATTCTTTCAATAGGCAGGAGAGCTTTTCCAGTGAGAAATGTGCTTATTTGCACTGTGCAAGCAAGAAGTTTAGTGCTTGCCAAAGTCAGCTTTAAGAATCAGGAAAGTTTTGGTCCCTTGTGTAAAACCACAGACAAAACTACTCCCTTTGATTCTGTGCTCTTGTATTGCTCTTTTATGTTGGAGCTGACTGATGCCTACAAGGAAATGCATTCGGCTGACTTGGGCTCTAAGAGCTAGCAAGGGAGATGCTCACATTCTGTATAAATGTGCAACCCGTTTGCCTGCTGATGAATTATTTAAATCTCTGCTATTTATGGAAGCTGTCAGCATGCTTTTCTCTCCTGCTTTGACAGGAGAAGCAAAGGAATCTAATTCAAGTGACCAAGAAAGAGTTAAAATTTATTATTAATAGTTGCACTGCACTCGGTTGCATTTTGCTCAGTATTTGACAGTCCTCAGAGATATTACCTGTTACTATAAATAAAACACATGTTGCCAAGATAACTGTTCTTCTTTGTTTGTCTGGCAAAAAGAGCCATTTTTTATTTTACTTTTCAAATCTGTATATTAAGGCTCGTGTGTGTATTTGGGCTCTCAGCACAGACAGCTTTTACACCAGTCTCATGTTGCTGTTCCTCCATGTGGTATTTGTACTCAGAGATGGATTTCACATAGTAATGCTGAAAGCTCCCACGCACCATGGAGAAATGTGGACTGGGCTGCTGCTGAGCTGGCAGGCAGACCTGGTGCTGCTCAGAAGCTAGTGAGCAAAGGAGGGCTGGTCTGTCACTTTGGTGACTCCAGATCCCCTGTGCTCTGGTTCACAACCTCTCTCCTAGTCCTGAGGCCATCATCTGAGATAGAGGTTGGCTTAGGGTCAACATCAAGCCTTACCTTGCTAGCAGTCCTGCTGCCATGCAGCCGTACATGCATGCAGAGGAACTGATCTGGCTGAAAAACATCCAGGGGAGGTGAAAAAAAAAAAGATTTTTCAAAATGCACAAGCGTTACTGCCAGCACAAGGGTGTGTGCAGGAAAATGTGGCTGTGGAGAGGATTAAGCTAGGGGTTTTTTGGTAGTGGCAGCCTTCATTAAGCCAGTTTCAAATGATTGTGGAACTGATCCACTGAGAGATGATATAGTCGTCTTTTACATTGTCCCCATGTAGCTTAAAAGTGTTCCTGTAGAGAAAAATATGCTAAATTGCTTTCCTTTTTATTAACAACAGTGTATATGGCATTAGAAAACAATATCAATAATCTATCTGGCAATATTTCACAGAGAGAAGAATGCCTATATCTATGCATAGATATCAATATTTCTGTATTTATATATCACTTAATGTGAACAATAATCGTCAAGTAGTCTTGACAAAGGATTAGAACGTGTTTTGCAAAGATTAATCAGTTTCTGGGAGAATTCAGGATCTTACTCCTACAGAGAGGTCAACTGAGCATGTGTAGCAGATGTTTAAGAGTCTCACCCAAAGACAATTGAGCCAGAGAAACTTCTTCACTAACTTCCCAGGACTTGCCTGAGGCTAAATAAGTCAATAGTTGAGCAAAGAACTGACTGAATTGTCTGGATTTGTTATTTCTATTTTCTAGTTCCTAGCACTTCCCTTCTCTGTGTGCCATTAGTAGAATTATGGGGTTACAGTGACTATTACTTCTGATGAAGGTCATCTTAGCTTCTTTTTAAAAACCATTTTTTTTCCCTCAAAAGACATGTAACAATAATAACTTTTCCCTGGGATAAAATTCAGTCTGAAGACAGTTACAACAACCTTAAATTAGCATATCCATTTCTTCCTGAGTTAAAGAATGCCAGAAGAGCACTTTTGTGGTTTCACGTTGTGCCCTTAGTGCTTCTCTCAAATAACATAAAGTGGCTTTGAAAATGTAATTGATAGCATGAACTCAGCTTTTCTAGTACTGAAATAATGTAGCCTGCAAGTGAATCGAGAAGGAATGTTTTCTGCTGGGAAAACACCCCTTACACAAGGAGAAGGTGCCTCCCCACAGTGCAGGGCTCCTGGGCAGCATTAAGCAACCACTGCAGCACATTGCAACAGCCTTTGTTAAAACTTCCAATCCTAATTGCGGTCTTTGCTGTGTTAGGAGTTAGGAGAACTGTGAGCAGCTCTCAGCCCAGCAGTTTACAGAAGTTACTGGCTTCCACACTTGCATTTGAAGATGGTGAGCAGAGGTACTGGGATCGCACTATGTGACCAAGGGACAGAGCTATCACAGCAGTGTTCAGGGTCACCACAATGTCATTGTGGTGATTGTATGCGGTCATTGTGTGTGATACTTACATACCTTAGTGTACTGTATTGTGCATTTGCAGATGAACTCACCTCAGCACCGATGCGAGTATCTCTACAGTTTGGGAAATGCTTTTTACAGCCAGTTCTTACACAGACAGTATCTCACTTCTCTTATGGGATCCCCACTCTTAGCCCAGGAAAGAGAATTCACTTACAAAATAACTAACTTAAAACCAAAGAGCAGAACCATGAAAATGGGAGGTTTCACTCACTTATACGCACCAAGTTATTGCTCAGTGATGGTGAGACAAGGAACTCTATGACCAGACCATTCAACTTTTTTTCTGACTCTTCCAGCGACAATTTCTGGGACCTTTAGGGACCTGTGCTGCTAATTCTCCGATTACACAGGCCAATGCCAAACTCAGCAATACCCCCTCAGAAGTATCCCATCCTCTTGCTCTTCTCTATCTCCAGTCCTCCATGTTTCTGCAGGAAGCTGGTGTAGCAGCAGCCACCACAAGGGCCAAGGGGGAACACACCACCAAGAGAGCTCAGCAGGCTGCAGCCATACCCAACAGTAAGCTGCTACAGACTGATCAGCTCCTGGTTGATGTAGCCCTGGCCTCACCCACACCCCAACCACGACCACCTGAGGGAAGGTGGGGCCGCACACAGGTGGTGCCTGTGGGGCCTGGAGCCAACCGGGGAACAAAACACCTTGCTAGGTTGTGACTCATCCACAGGCCAACTCCGACTCAGGGCCTACAACCCAGGCCCCAGCACTTAAGGATCCCCCTATTATTTCCAAACCCACATGCCTGAAGTTTGGTCCAACAGCAGCTGAGTCAGAGCTTACTGATATGAAAGAAACAGCTCCCATGGTGGTGGAGCAGCAGGTGGTGGAGCGGCAGATCCTGGGTGAGTAGTCAGATATTTTTATCATTATTTCTGAAGTGCAAGTTGAAGACAGGAAGCAGGACGCTCATTTTCATGCCTGCCTGCAGATGCAGGTACTTAACTTCCATTAGCTACATCCAAGAAAAAAATCTTTGAGGTTTTATATACTTTCTAGTAAAACAGAGAGAAGAATTGTCTAAAGTACTGGGGAAGAGGTAAAATGTAATCTTGTGAATATATATATAAGCCACTTGCTTGTATTTTTGATCTCATGAAAACTGGTATTGTCTCATATCTTCAGGTGACTTGTTTCTAATTTATTCTGGCAAAAAAATATAAAGAGCAGAATTGTCAGAGTATATGAAAGGTCCTAATTTAGGAGTTTGGCTTACTCACTGTGAATAAGGGGGCAGAATATGACAGTAATTGATAACTTTGTTTGCACTATACCATTTTTTGGTGCCATAGCAGTTTTTAAAATGCCTTATATTCATGGCCACCCTCAATTTCTAGTTTTAATGTAACATGAATGACCTTCGCAACTGCTTTTGTAAAGTGGTTGAGTGTCCCTAAGATGGAAATTTTAGGAAAGTGGGGGTTTTTAAAACAGTTTCAGGAAATAATCAGTGCCAAAGAGAAGATTCTGGGTTTCTTACTGTGGTCACCTCACATTTGGGCCAGATTTGCAAGTAAGCTGAATATAGAGAGAAATGAAATAAAGACATAGGCTGTGTCCTCCTGCCTGTCAGCAGAGCGGGGGGTACAGTCGCGGTAACGAATGAGAGTGATGAAATTTGTCATCATAAAGTGAGGCAGTGGGGGGGGAAACAGAACTTGTCACAAAACATGTGACTGACTCGTAACACACTAAGCTCATAGTTTGGGAGAAGTGAACGGATGTATTTGGGATGGAGGATGGCGTGTTAAGTGGAAAGAGGGAGAGAGGCTGGGACCGCCAAGGGGGACCCATACTCTGGCCACCCAGTGTTGTATCCTCCAAGTTCCCCTTCCCTCATTGTCACTGATCCGCCTGAATAAAGAGAAGTGAAAATGAAGCTTTCCAACCCATTTCACACACGGGATCTGCTTTTTTTGTGCAGCACTTGGAATAATAGGTGTTGAAGAGTGTTAACAACAGAGATTTGTGCACCTAATTACTTCTGCACCGCACTAAGTGTTTGCCCACAGTGTCAGTGCCCCCCCGACCTGCTTTCTAATTAAAACTCACGCTCTTTGTGTGCGAGCGCTTTTGTGAGCCTCTTCCCCCTCCAACCCTCTCCTCCCCAAATTCTCTTTCATTTGTATAAAACGAGAGCTCAGGAAGTGCAGTGACGCCGAGCACATTAAGTGCTGACACGCCGAGGCTCTCCGGGGAGCACAGATGGGGGCTTCAGCTGCAGCAGGTGCTGAGAAGACAGATCCCAACTCAGCCAGAGAATTATTGTGCATCATCTGTATGGGCCTATTGTTTAGATCCATCCAGCTCGGTCACACGCTACACGGGGCAGCGGTGATGCTGAGGAAGGGGGGTAATTCAATTGCTGCTTTTAATTTAGGAAATGAAAAGGATGTTCTCCCACCACTCCCTCCCCAGAATGGAGTACATGCGGATTTCGTGACAGACTTGACAGGCTGTGTTCACAGGAGTGCGGGGAGAAAGGGGGGGGGGTGAGCTTATTACTATGCTTACAAATATATTTTCTATCCTCTTTCTAAGGAAGCTCTGTTCATTTTGTTGTGGCTAAAGAAAAGGGTCAGGTGCTAAGGTTAAAACTACTGCTCCACAAGCTGTAATGCAAACTGCATCTTTGGCTGTGTGAATGAAATGTTGTGTTGCGTGCTGTGCTGGCCAGCCATCATGTGCTAGGCACAGCACAGCAGAGAGGAGATTTTTCAGCTCTAACTGACAGAGTTCCTCATATAAATTGTGAAAACAGTCTGCAGTGCGTGTGCGTGTCCCGCAGTCTTCAGAGCATCTACAGATGTCACAGTTATGCTCCTGGCCCTAAGCAAACAGGTCTGGTTTAAACCAGAGGATCTCTGATCAGCTCTTTTACAAGTTGGCAAATTTATATGTAAAATAACATGAGAATCAATTCATCCATCTGCATCTCTGGAGATGCACGGGAATTCTATGCTTTTGAAGATCCTCACAACAACAGTGTGGTCAAACACTGTGTGGACAATAGAAAACATGCATTCTAGACCAAGCTTCGGTTCCAGGGCTCTGCTAGAGACTGGAAAAGCAAGCCAAAGAGATTACATTGCCTCGTTGTGATTTTTTTGTGTGTGAGAAGAGGGAAAGAGAGTTTAAATATTTCAAGCTTGAGAGAGAGGGTGGTGCTGCCAGCACGGCAGAGAAAGCGACCGGGTATCAGGGCAGGTGGGTTATGTTCCTGAGAGGACAGGGAGTCATAGAGTGTCCAGGAGGAAACAGCAGAAGGGGAAAAAAAATCATGTGAAGATGCAGATACAAGAAGTCAATACAGAGATCCTATTTCAGAGAGACTAATAGTAACATTGGTATGCATCCAATGCATACTAATTATGTACTTTATATTCTTATATCTTATGGTATATACTTTATTAGTTATTTTACATTGTTACATTCATCAAAAGCTGCAGGAGACAATAATATAGCTAAAGAATGCTATATTTTTTTCCATGAACTACATTACTGTGAATCTGCTGTGCATGAACGTCTGTCTTCACTTTTCATTCCGGAACCTTAATTATCAAAGGGATCATTAAAAAGATGCAACACAAATCTGGCAGTGTAAGAGGTGAACACCGGGAGAGTGGAGGCAGTAGTAAATCAGCACTTCTGAAAAAATGTCTTAGCTGGCCCATATTCTTAATAGGATGTAGGGATGTAGTTAGCTGGGGATATAGGGATGTGCCAGGGAAGAAAGAAGTGTAAACTCCCCATGTATTTGGCTATTCTGTGTAGTTTTTAGAATAATGTTTTAGAGAGTTTACTTAATCTTGTGACTTTTTTAACCCTGGGCTGCTATTCTTTTCTGGGTTTGAGGCATCAAAGTAATTTGGCAAAGCACTTGGCCTATGTGAAGATGATGTTAAGATGTTAAGCCTTCCACTTCCCACTGGCACTGCCCTAATTACAGCTGTTCAAGCATTTGGGGAAGAAAGGGGAGAGGAAGGAAAGGGGAAGGAATTTAGTGATTTTAGCTGAATTTATGCCACAAGCACTTGTGGCCTTGCAGTTCTCTCCTCAGCACTGGAGGAAAGAGGTGTTAGCCTGGGGTGGGGAGGATGTCCCCTGCCTCCCTGCTGCCCAGCCTATCCCTTCCTCTGCCAGGACACAGACCTCCTCGATTGCACAACCTGTTTGAACAGCAGGAGCCAAAAGGAGCTGTCCTCATGTTTGCTTTCAGGGTTGCACTAACACTAGCCAAGAGCCGGGGTCTCATCCTGTGCCCAGCACAGCCAAAGCAATCACGCAGTTCCCCTCCTTTCTGCAGCAGTAAAGCTGGTGCGACCATTCCCTTCCTGACACAAAAGTCATACTCTTCCCTACCAACCCCTCCGGAACAGAGATGGGATTTGGACATGTTCCTGGATGCCAGGAATGAGCCACCTGTACAAGCCAGCATAAAATTTGCACACACGTTGGCTGCCAGCAGGGACATTTTGTATCTGTGGGGTGAGGTGTGGCTGCAGGGCTGCTGATGCTGTGCTTCTCCTGGCGACATTCCCTTTATTTACAGACATCAATGCCGTGAAGGCCTGGCATCCGTGACTAAACTCACACACTTGGGTACATTCTTCTCTACCACAGGATTAATGGACTGTTCACAGAAAGCGTGTCTGCTGCTTTCCAGCTGTGAGAACTTCTGCTCCTAGAAGGAAGACACCTTGGTCCCACTGCTTTTTTAAGCACAGTGATCTAGGGTGTTATATCCAGTACTGCTGCTGCCTTTTTGGTTGCCTCCTGCAGCTGACTTGATCACAATAGTATGGCTGATGTATTTCCAGTTTAAAACACAGTATCTCCATAAACAGCCAAGTTATGGAAGTTTCAAAATCTTATTATAATCCAGAAGTGTAATTCCCAGTATGTGTTTGCACTGGACATCTCTATAAATTCCCCTCTGCAGTTGAAGCATCATTGTCATTAATACTCAGTATCATCATGTTACCCGATCATGGCTTGAGTAGGTGTAAATCAATATTAATAGATCTGTGTCCTGTGGAATATTCTTAAAAGATTTGGCAGAAGACAATTCACTGACTTTTAAGCCTTCTGTCTCAGTCTGCTTAAGTTCACTGCACAGGGTCATTCTTTCCACTGGAAAATTTTTAAGAGCCATTGAATGAAAACAGTTGGTAACTAGTGTCCTTAAAAACTGACTGATGATACAAAACCAGGAGACTGTTTAACCATGTTACACTGGTTGGCCCTAGAGTTGCTAACATTGTAGGTCTGCACTGCAGCTAGACAGAGAGTGGGTCAGAGATTCTTCAAAAAGTTGTACCTGGGTGAGATCTTCTAAAGAAGCAGGGAAAACTGGTTCATTCCCTTCATCGCTATGCCACAACTAATGCACTAATTATAACGCAGGAGGAACCAAGCTGTATGTGAAATATTTCAGGAACTGGGTGGTCTTTGCAGAGGAGGTGCTCCTTTTTCTAAATCACTAACTTAAATTGGTCTCACCATAGTAGCAACCAGATTTGAGCAAGACTGTGAAATTCAAGGTCAGCCAAAAAAGTTAAAAATTAAAATCAGTGATGATTTAAGATTATTGGTTGATGAGCTTACTGGGCTAGTGCCAACTGCAAAGTCATGGAGATTTTTTGGAAAGATCTGAAAACTACAAAAAAGGAGTAGCATTCTTGGATTCTTTTCTAAAGCAGAGAAATTCTTCCTCTTTATTATTATCTCCTGCCTTTGGTCCCCTATGGACCAAAGGGTAAGGAGGATGTAACAAATACTACTGGACATGCAGATCTTTATTTTTAACAGATTATGTAAGTGGGTAAACCCTGGGCACTTATCTTGGGAGTCTTAAATATTTTCTCATGGATGGAATGGAACAATGTTATGTGCAGTTATACTTACTTTGTTTTACAGTTTTTATGTATAAATAAATGACAACTACCAGGTGGAGGAAGGTGACTAGTAGGTTTAAACCCCTATACTTATGCAGGAATAACTCATGCTCTGGTTAATCCCATACAGATAAAGGAATTATGATGTTTTGATGAAACAAAGATGAGCATTGAGAGTAAGAGAGACAAAAGCAAACATCTCCTATGTCATTACGTATTGTTCAGCAGCAAGGAAGGTTGTGTGGCAGAAGGTTGGTAGTTTCAAACAGCCCATTTAGCTATGCATAATGAAATGACAGAGTGTGCCCCGAACATAAATACACTATTGTATAACACTGCAGTACACAAAACATTTGGGGTTTGGGTAGCAGTTGGTGATAACATCCCTCTTGAAAACCTTGTACCAGATAACTGTAGCATAGGAATAAAAGAGCTAACGCGTGGTCTCCTTCATGGGTCTGTCACTTTGATTTGCTTGTACATATCTATAACAAAATCATCTACACAGTTTAAGAAAATCATAACAAAATCTTTGTAATGGGAAGTGTATATTTCACCAGAGACCACATATTGTGATGGTCCGAATTACCCAGCACTTGGCCAGGAGGAGGTAAAGCTCAGTTAAGAAATTTTTATGAGGTTGGGGGCGACTGTCTGGTAGACCTTCTCTTACAGAGTAAATCCAACTGAAGCAAAGCCTTGTGCCCCACTGAGAAGCCTGTGTCATCTTTCCTAGCTGGTGACTGGAGTTCAACATTCTCTGACTTTAGAAATTACCTAAGAAGATCCAAAGTTGTGGTCACATTCGATGGGGCAGTGGGGGAAGGGAGTGAGATACTTTTTTTTTCTTTGCATTAACATGCTGAAGTGCTGCTTTTAAAAATAAGTGAAAGGCAAAAATGCATTTGGAGGCTTGTCAATAAATAATCTATTGCTTTTATTGCTGAAAAATAGCTTGTCTACAAGGGAGACAAGTCAGGACAATATTGATGAAGCTATCAAGAGTTCATAAAGGAGGCACCAGGATAATCTTATTAAATTACTTTGGCTATCTTGTACAGCATCCCGCCTCAGGACTTGAATTCTTGGATATGAATGGCATCAGAAGTATTTGACAGGACTAAATTTTGTTACTTCAGATTCATTTCAGATATTTATGAAGGATTTAGACAAACACCTGGTTCCTTTAACACAATTTTGCTAATGAGAGACAAGTACCAAAACGAGAGCAACTGTTTTCTCATCCTCAGAGAGATTTCTAACACGCTGTGCCTCCGTAACCCACACATTAGTGTGGGATGCACATCATTCCAAGATTACCCCATTGCGGGTCAGGTGTGTTTTACACTTGCTTGAGAAGACATGGAGATATGTTTCATTGGCCTGTACTGAAAAACAAGCAATTCTGCCAGTCGTGTAGTTCATGAAACCAGATTCCTGTGGATTTCAGCCCTTTGCCTCTCTTCTTCAAGCTCTCTCTTTCCACCCATTCAAATAATGCCACCCTGTCCCCTGTGCCCCACCAAAAGCCAGGGGACACCTGCCCCTTCTGCATTGCCTCTGTGTTCCGTGTTCATTTCCCTGGGAGTGAAGGACAGGCAGACTCTGCACCTTCTTTTCAGCAGGTCACTAATTTTCATCTCTCAGCTTTACCATGATCCCTTTTTCTTTTTTAAGCAATTTAATTGCCTTGGAAATATATATTCCTCTGGGCCAATGGTTCAGGAGCTGTTAATGAAAGATGGATGCTGACAGCACAACCTGGGTGCCTGCTGGCTGTTGACTGTCACCTGGAAGATAATCTTTGTCTGATGGGGATGTGGAAGGTGTTGAATTTGGCAGAACAGTGTAACACATGGTGTTGAGAACCACAGTGATGGACTTATGAGCCCACCTGCTTCTTTATGCAGATTGGAATATAATTGCATTTATTCTACATGAGCCCTTGTAGAAAAAATAAATCAGTAGCATCTCTTATTTTGGCTTCCTGGAAGTGTTTGACTGGGGAGCAGCATCTTCTTCAAGTTGAGAAATTGCCCAAATATCTGGGGATTGTGCTGTTGAGCTCTGTTTTTCTGATAATTTGAAATATTATTCCTTTTACTATCTATGCTAGCCATGCTATGAGGTTTTTGTTTTCATCTCTTCTGTCCTTAAAACATTTGTACCCTCAAGCTTCTATCATTTATTTTGTTGAAATGTGTCCTTATTAAAACTTCAAATGCTCTGAAGGGAACAAACAGTGACAGGAAGGTAGTGTTATGTAAAGGGAGTACAAAATAGTGTCAAAAATTCATAGTATTAATGGACTTGGGACAAAATAGGCTGCGTTTTAAGGGTTAGGGCTGGGCTGGCCACTAATCAAATCACAGATGCTCTCTATTAACTCTCTCCCTTCCCAAGGGGGAAGAGAAAGAGAATAAGAGAGAGAAACTTATGAATTGGAACAGAAAAGTGAAGCAGCTTTAATGAAAATAATAATAATAAAATGAAATATACACAAAACCAATATTGAACCCAATCCCCCTGATGGCAGTACCCATCACCACTGATGCTGTGGAGCAGGCACTGGGGAAGTCCCAGACTGGACTCAGCAGCAGAGGAGAACTGGATTCAGAAGCTGGAATCTAGAGCTAGTTTCAGGAACACACAGATTGGGACTGAAGGCAGAATGGACAGAGTCTTCCTTGTACATTAGCCATCGAAGAAGAGAGCTTGACCCTCGTGATCCCTCAGCTTTATACTGAATATGATGTATATGGGATGGAATACCTCGCTGGTCAGTTTAGGGTTCTCTGTCCTGGCCACTCCTCCTCACAAGTTTGGCCTTCTACTTTCTGCAATGCCAACGTGGCACACAACATTTAGCAGTGACCTTGGTCTGCACAGGAACACATATAAGCAAGAGCCTTTCTGCACACATCAATCCTTGGTAGTAACTCTAAATACAGAGTGTTATCACTGCTAGAAGCAGACACTGTCTGAGAAAATCTGCCATTAATTTCAGAAAGAAGAGACTGAGCTGAAAAGTAAAATCACCAAACAAAATTAGTTCTATTCTAACTCAAACCAGGACACTGCTAGTTAGGTGGTCTCAGGACTTCTAATATGATGATATAGTGTCTAAAGGTAACATAAGAGTTCTGGTTTTTTTTTCCCATGAAAGTATCAGAGTTTTTTAGGGAGGGCACTTGAAACCAAGCTACAGTAAAACACACCACACTCCTGGCAAAATCATCACGTGTTGACCATATGACTTCAGATTGTATGCGTGACTACACATTTTGCTTTTTAAAACTGAGCTGTCTGGCTCTTTTGTAGTATCATCACAACTTGAAGGAGAATTCTTTTGCACTGCAAAAATTATTAACTTGCTATCTAGTGGACCAGCTGGGGTGAAACTAGAGGTAACATTAAAGGGTTCTCATTCTCAGAGATAGAGGAAGAGTCGTTTTAATGGGCTGGACTTGTTTTTGCAATAAATTATTCAATCAGACTCCAGCAAAACTTTGTGCTGTGGCTCAGATGAAGGAGTTTGCAGAAACAGTTTCAAGAATAATCACACTTCTCCACCCTCAGATCAAGAGCATTCAGTTGACCTAATGCCATCATGTATGAATGAACCTTTTGTCTAAGAAGTAACGTATTATGAAGTTCTGTGGTGTGAGAAGTGTAGTTACGGAACAGATGATACAGAGTGGGAAAAGTGATTCATTGACTTCTCCAGTGCAAGTTCGGTGGTTGGCTGAGCTTGTTAAATTGCAAGGTGGAAAAACTTCTTAAAAAGGCAAAGCAAACTAAAATACTAGTGGTGTATGGAATCTCTAAGTGGGCATATAATGCCTGAAAGTAGTGCTGGAAGATGGAAAAAGTGAGCTACAATTCACGGCGCAATAAATCTTTATGGTGATGTGTGCTCAGAGGGGCTGGTATTGTGGCCCTGTTGCCTCTCCTCTAGTGGTACAGGAGGATAGTTAGGTGAATTCCTAAGAGTTTTTATTACTGTAGCACCTAGAAATCAAGAGGTGGAACTTTTCATATTAGGTCTCAGCTTATAATCTAAGATAGCCCTTGCCTCTAATAATTTACCACACGAACATAAACCAGAAAATGGTTGGTAGACCTTGAAAATGGAGGAAGGTAGCTGTGGAGTCTTAATATGCTTTCAAAGCATTATGTTTTAGGGTCACAATAAACCTGCTGATAATGTGGGAAACCCAGACCCAAACCATACTCTGCGAGGATGCCTGCCAGGCATTTTGGTCAGCTATAGCAAACCTGACTTCTGGAGAAGGGAAGAGAGATGTGTCGAGAGGTTATGCATCCTTCACCATCCCTGAAAATCCATCCAAACCCAGTTAAATTATGAGCAACAGAAACCTAGTGACATCCTAAAAAGGCAGGCTGAGAGAGTTGGGCTTGTTCAGCCTGGAGAAGAGAAGGCTCCGAGGAGACCTTACAGGAGTTTTCCAGTATCTGAAGGGGGCCTACAAGAAAGTGGGGAGGGACTGTTTACAAGGGCATGTAGTGATAGGACAATGGTTTTAAACTGAAGAAGGGTAGATTTAGATTAAACATTAGGAAGAAGTTCTTTACTATGAGGGTGGTGGAACACTGGAACAGCTTGCCCAGAAAAGTGGTGGAGGCCCCAGCCCTGGAGATATTCAAGGCCAGGCTTGATGGGGCTCTGAGCAACCTGATCTAGTTAGAGATGTCCATGCTGGCTGTAGGGGGGTTGGACTAGATAACCTAGGAAGGTCCCTTCCAACTCAAACCATTCTATGATTCTATGTTTGAGTCCTGACCTCTCATTCTCACTACCATCAGCCCCAGTCTCAGTGCAGCTTATGGTCCAACTTGCTTCCCCTCCCTCTGCCACGACTTCAGCCACGTGGATCTGCTGCGCTATCTGTCTGTAGGGCTGTATAGCCCTGCACAGTCTCATTTTCCCTGCGTGTTTTGAGCCTTATTTTAGTGCACTCCTCCACTTCCCACCTGAGCCAGTTTGTTAACCACATTTGGACCAGATGGCTCCCTCCTCCCAGCTCCTGGGACACCAGCCATCCACCCCCAGAGAGGCGTCGTGCCCGGGCTCTGCTCCATCGCTTGCCTCCTCACTGATGTGGGCTTACGGGAAAGACCAGTTTTGCCCTGGTAATCCTCTGGGAGGATGGCACTCAGGCAGCTTGGCTGTACGCTGGGGCACTGTGTGCGCAGTCAGGAGTGTAATTTTTAGCAATCTGAATTTCTGAAATGTTATTTTCTTTGTGTCTGAAAGCTGGCCAGGTTCCCCTCTTTGCCTGACTCAGACGCCGTCTCTGCCAAACTTCAATTTTCTCTTTCAAAATAGCAAGTCACCTTAGCATTTCAAAGAAAAAAAAATATTCCTTTAATGTCCAAACCAGTTTTTTTCCCTAGTATTTTATTCAGAAACAGTTGAACCATTTTGACTGATTTTTTTTTTGTTATTATTAAAGATAATCAGCCCAAGGCAAACATTCAGCCGAGGCGGTACTACTCCAAATGGATAATGCTTGGCAAAGCCAGAAGCAACTGTGTCCTATAATGCAAAGCGTCAGTCAGCCTTACTGGGCAACGCTAGAAGCTTCTTATAAAAGAACAGGCCTGAAGAAACATAAATTTCCATGTCATACAGGTCAGGATTTTAGGGCATTGTACAAAGGAGAGACGAACATTGTGCCAGTTGAACTGAAAAAAATAAATTAAAAGCTGCAAAACTGTGATGCCTTATATCTGCTTTGTTCTTATTTTATAGGGGCAGCTTGAAATTTCAAAGCTATCCTCCCTGTGGCTTTTTAAAGGTTTTTTATTTCCTGAGGCGATTTAGCTACTGAAACTGTGTACGAGGTGCTGTGAGTGCTCGTGACTTTAAAGAAAAGGAAAAGTTGTCAAGTTTCAGGTTTTAATTAGACAAATTACTTTGTTCGCTCTGCTTGCACACTTGTATGAAAGCCCACGTGTTTGGTTAGCAGGTTAATAACACTTCCAGTGTTCACAGCATGATCCTTAATGGTGTGTAGTGGGGTTTTTCATTGCATTCCCTCCTCCCTTCATTATATGTGAAGCCTTACAAGAGAAGTGGGCAACTGGCACCTCAAACCTTTCAATTTGTTAGAATTTTTTTCAAAACATAGCTGTGTTTAAGCTCACTTTCCTAGCCCACACCGGGAGAATTCATCTTTCACCTGCCTGAAATATTCTTCTCACCTGAATCATCCTCTGACACATGACCCTTAGTAATTAAAATGGCGGAGGCTTTCATAGAATACATGCATGAGAGTCTGATAATCTAATTAGAGGTGATGAATTGTAGGAGATCAGTTTCATGCACAGCTACTAAACCATTGCAAAGTCATTTTTTCCTTCAGTAGAGCACCTCCACCCCATCCCTCAATGCAACATTTGCTGTTACGGAGGATGCTGCCCTTGTACCCAAAGCAAAGGACTTCCACCAATTTGGGCTGTGTCCTTTTTGAGGAATGACTGGATCTGTGGTCATACAAATCAACAATCCTGACCAGCTGTCCTAGATTTTGCTATTGTGGCCATAAAACTACAGTCTGTGTGTCATGGCCCTCTCCTGCTGCATGGTTTTCACGTCCCTAGGGACTCTGACGGGGTGGCCTATGCCATGGACTTTGGTGTTCAGAAGTTTGTCTGGTTTTTGCTCCACCTGCAACTGTACCCCTTGGGCTAATAAAATGTGTGACTTCCTCCTCCAAATGGTGAACCTGCTTTGGTATGGGGGTTGGACTTCCAGCCCCTACTATTGTGTGATTCTGTGAAATCCCACCTCTTTTATGTCTGTAGACCATCAGTCATGCCATGATGGATCTATGACAACACGTGTTACTATTGCTGCCTTCCCCTGTGCCACAGCTTAGTGACACCGCATCAGAACACAGCAGACGTGGAGAACAAGATCTAAAAAGCATCTCGGCCAATCTTTGCTTTCATAGCCCTAGAGAATCATAAATGGTTTTCCATCTTCATATACTCCTCCCAAAAGCGGTCTGTTCTGGTTCAGCACTGGCAGTTGAAATCACAGATGGTGTTAAACCACCTGTTTAAATACAGCTCTGGCAAGCTTCCCTCTTCTCCTGGAAGCCATGTCATTTATGTTTGGTGCGGTGGCAAGTCCCATCTCCCCATCCCTAGTCACGTAAGCTCAGACCTACCAGCACTGCTCTCCTGGCTCCTTCTCCCTGGGACTTTAGTTCCAATGTGTGCGAAAATCTGTCTCCTTCCCCAAACGGCAAGATAGAGAAGTAGCATCCTTGTACCGGTGTGGTTTTGAGAGAGAGCCTGCCCAGCTGGCTTGTCCAAGTACATGCAGAAAATCTATGGGCCAAGAATTGTATTAGCCCAAGTCCCAAGCCAGCAGCATATTTAAAGTTGAACTTCCTACCTTCCCGTGAGCTTGCAATGACCTCCCTTTAGATAAATGCAGCACCGGTACCGATACTTTACAGCGTTAGGTCTACCTTCAATCTAATCTACATCCTTATTTTAAAGCCTGACACTATTGGCTTCAACTGGACCTGATGCACACTTTTCTCTTCTCCCAGCTGGTATTTCAGGACACCTGGTTTCATGGTAATTCTCAGTTTAAACCATGACAAAGATGCTCTAAAATTAGCGTCTTTTTTAGGACCTAATCCAGCAATCATTTGCTACCAGGTGTACTGCTTAATACCTTGACAAGTCACATTTCAGGAGAAAAACCACCACCTGCAAATGTCTCATTGTTGCATTTCTTTCTGGTGACTCAAAGTGGCACTCATCTTCGAGTGCACAGTCACCAGTAAGAGAACGTTTTCCTTTGAAACCGTCTGAAATACGCTATTGCTTCATTTCTGCTTGGAAGGTGGGCTGCTGAGAACTACTGCCAGCTCTCATTTGTTATGTTGTAAAACTGGTGACACGAAGCATCATTTTGCAAATGCACTTGTAACAAAGATAACTTGCAGGGTAGATTCATGAGGGAAGAGTCTGAGCATCCTTGCATGTGGATATGTATTTGTGCCCAGTCCATTCCTTCAAGCCCGATACATCATGCAAAATGAAAGACTATGTTGCCAAAATAACCCACTATAAATACAGAGCGTGTGACAGCAACTAGTTTGGAGAAGTGCATATGGCCTTTCTGTCTCTTTCTCACCAGTTTCACTGTACGTGGATGGCAAGTGGTCAGGAAATAGCTCCTGAGGCTATTTGTGTAAAATACGCTCTTCTCTGTTATAGTCTGCACATCACTTTTCTGTTCGTAAATTCTGTATTGGCAGCTTCCCTGCTAGTGAGAATTCATGTTTATACACCAAAGCAGTGCCAGTGGTTAAACACATGGATGTTGAGATAGAATGTATACTCAGAAAATGAGCTGGATTTGGGTGGTGGGACTGAGCTGGCTGTAACTCAAGAGTATATGTGGTACAACACGTGTCTGCGTAGTGTCAACCCCATACAGACGCAGTTAAAGAAACCCCTTGGCCTGTGCGTGCAATTCCAAAGCATAAAGCCAGACCCCTTCTCTTCTTTTGCCAGACAAACCCTGTGAGTCACTGTCTGGTAAAGACCAGCATGGTTCACTAGCAGACACTTAAGCCCTCAGGGCCTCAGAGTGGCATCTGGAGCTGCCCCAGGGGAACAGACCAACCTCCCTCAACAGCTCCAGTGACCTGTGCCAGGGCAGACTGTATGTCCAGGTCATAAGGGTGCAGCTTGGTAACTCTGCACTTCAGGATCTCATCGGCTTCTGTAGCTACCTACAGAAAAATGGTTTTATCTTAGTGTTTTTCTCTCAGGGGTAAGTTGTTTTTCATCAGCTTATGTTAAGCCTTTTTTTTCAGTTCTACTTGTTCCTTGCACAGAAGTTAAATAGTCAGAGCAGTCATATATGTTTAACAGTAATCTCAAGTGAAAGAAATTATTTGATTTTTCTCTGTGTGCAAGAAATGGATGTGAGGAGTCTTCCGTATTCCTCATCTCAACTTCTTCCCCTCACCCATGTATTTTTCTTGCATTTTGCAAGAACTGCCTTTTTGGATTTCTCCACAAATTTGGCTTTTGATGCCAAGACAGGGTGGACAGACGCTGCCCATGCAAGAGTTCCTTTAAAATCAACAAGGCTGGATATAAAAACATGAGCACATCTGTGCAGGCTAACATGCAAGGTGAGGACCTTCCTTACTTTCCTATCTAACAGACTGGTGGGTAAGATTTCCTGTCATCAGTTGCATCTGCTTGTGTCACATCTGCTCAAGACACCTTAATTTTATAAGAAATGGTGCAACAATCTCCTCATTACAACAAGGCTTAGTCTGTTCATGTCAAGGTATGTGTCATATAGAGGAGTCAATGGAATGGTGAAGGATGAGGATAAGGATAAATGTAAAGATAAGGGTAGGGATCCATGTTTTGTGTTTCTGCCAGTTTATTGGGTTTGCTGTTAGGTATTGTACAAGCTTGTGTGTTCCTGAGCCTGGGGACATGGAGAGAAGAGAGCTAGGCTATGCCAGAGCACATAGTCAATCTAACAGAGAAGAAAAGGACATCGCTAGACAAATAGGGAAGGGACAGAGCAATCAAAAGTCTTGCCTAGTATAATGCAGAAAGCTTTTGTCTCAGGAGCTGAAAACCAATCTCCTCATTCACAGTTTAAAACCTTTTGAAGATCAGCTCATTTCTAAGTAAAATAGAAGCTAAATTATATTTTAATAGTCTGTAATACCATACATTATGACTGTATTAAAACACTCACAAAATTATGAACCACCAAAGGAAAGGCAGAAGAGGAAAAAACGTGTTCCCATTTATCTATTAAAAATACCTGAATCTACAAAATTGAAATTGTGACTTAATGAGCTTTAAACACAGTAGTAGAATATAAAACTTGGTCTTTTGAGGTTGCCATTTTGAATGGAGCTCGGGGTTGCATGAGTTAAAAAAATTTAATATCTGACCAGTCCAGGACTATCCTCTTGTTTCTAGTGGTGAAATGAACCTTCTCCAAAATGTGCACTGCAAAATCTTGTGCCTACCAGCCTTGTAGGACAGGAATTGGAAGGGAATGAAGACAATTATTATGGAGAGCTGAAGTGCTGGGGCCTGAGCTGCGGGCCCCAAGCTGGAGTTGACCTGTGGATAAGTCACAACCTAGCAGAATGTTTTGTTTTCCCTATTGGCTTCATGTTCCAGAGGCAGAACCTGCCCCAGCTGTGGCTCTGCCCTCACCCAGGTGGTCATGGTTGGGGTGGTGGGCGAGGCCAGGATTATATCAACCAGGAGCTGATTAGTTAGAAGACCTTCCTGTTGTGTGTGGTTTCTGTTGGAGCTGGTTGCATCTTGCTGAGCTCTCTGGGTGCTGTCCTTCCATGTGAAGGGCCACTGAGGGAGCCATCTCTGTCCGTTGTGTCCAGCAGGCAATGCTGGGCCCACAGGAACCTATGGCAGCACTGTCTGAAAGAAGGCTTTTGAGGGGATGTTGCTGAGTTCAGCGTTGAGTTCAGTGTTGGCCTGTGTGATCAGGCAACTGATGGCAGTGTAAAATGATGATGGCTGAACCGGCACAACAAAAGCCTTGTAAGATTCATGGTTTTGATATAGGATCAATCATGCTGTACTTATATGGAGAGTAAGTGAGAAACTTCTGGTCTGTAGGAATGTCAATATTGCTTCTTATGGGTTTTCTGATTGTTTCCAGGACAGGGAGATGGAAAAGAACTTGGCATTTTGATTAAAAAATTATCTGCAATATGAAAATCCTCGGCATACCTCTTGAGATAATGCCAGGCTTTCATGCTGCAGCGAACTACAAATAATCCTCGTTCGTGTGATCCAGCTCAAGCTGCATCCTCACACCCTTCCTTGGTGCATGGGACCAATTGAGATGCTGAGGAGATGTTCACTGTCTGTTCACCGCCATTTCTTGCTGTCATGTGTGAGCTGCTTTGTGCTGATGGAGAGAGTGTGAGGACACTGCTGAATGATCTTTATCTTTACTCTTATCACTCGGGCGCTGTGGGGGTTATATCCTTCTCAGAAGAGTGAAGACTAAGAGCACAGGCCATGAACTTGTAGGTGGCAGCTCGAAAACACACAGACACTTTGTAGGTGCGTGTGCCTCAGTGTATTTGCTGATGGCTGAAAACAAGCTCACTCCAGCTTGAGAGCAAGACAGTAGAAATCCCTCTGTGCTTTTGTGCAGAAGAATGACAATGTGCCTGCTGACAGTATTTATACAGAAACCACCTTCCAGACTCAGGAGATCAGGGCATGGAGCACACAGTCTTCCTTCACACCTCTCCTTCTGCCTGTTTTCCTGATAACCTGTACCTCAGCATAAAGGCCAATACCAATACATAGCAAGTACTCGTGAACTGATGGAAGTTCCCTTCAAAGGGTATCGGTTGAGTAAAAAGCTGTACTAGGCGTATTGTTGTGCCTTGGAAAACCATTCTGCTGCTTGAGAGGGTGAAAGAGGGAATGTGAGACTGTTACAGGGCATTTTATTGAAGGAAATGGCTGACACCCTATGCTTAGGAATTTATTGATTTTATATGTATCATTTTGTATGATTTTTAATAAAGAATGAAAGCCTAGTAATCATATTACCACACACCATTACTGATGACACGACCTCTGGTATTAAATACATATATGTGCACACACATTCTTGTTTTACTGGTGAGCACTGCAGTTGCCACAGTGAGTTGCCATGGCATTGCATGCCTATATTAATAATGTAGGTTAATAGGCTGGGGAATGTGACTGCACATGCTCACAGCTGCAAATAAAACATTTATACATTGGACTTTAATTACAAACAATAATTTACCATTTCCTGGCCGTTTGTCAGAGAACTTAACAACAGCTGTGCTTTTTAGGAAGCATTTTATGTAGGGCTCAATAAGCACCAAAAATGCATTGAGGATTCCAGTGGCGCCAGTGCAGGTGTGGTTATGGTTTAGTCAGGCAGGAGATGAAGGCAGGATCTACAGGTGAAGAGAGCTGTTTGGAATTATATAGCAAATTTTATTTTGGAGGTGAAAATAGGAGACAAATGTCTGCCATTCAGGCTGAACATTAGAAGTCCATATTTTTTTGTCCTGAATTGAGTATGATACTAATTTATCCATAAGCTTCTGTCTTTAGCTGAAACAGAAAGCCCTCTAGAAAATTGAAAATGGGTCTTCACTGTTTCACTTGAAGACTGAAGAGAAATGGGTTCACCTGATAGGTATAAATTCACTTGTGTGATTCATAAACTGTTACCTATTTCTTTTATCTTGAAAAGCAAAAGGTAAACCTGAAAATGTTTGTTCTGCAATTAATCTGACTGAATTCAGAGTGATTTACTCGGGCCAAAAGAACCTGATGGACCACAAAGCATCCAGAAATGTCTTATCAGTGTATTTGACACCTAAATCCTGAGGCTTGTTTACATTTTAACAGTTACAGGAACAGTGTCACTACAACCTTGAAAAGTTCAAAGGAATTACACAAAATTTTTTAAGCATTAAGCAAATATTTACTGGATTTCTGTATTGAAGCCCAGCTCTAGACCTAGTTATGTTTAATTTGAAAGCATTAAAAATCTACTTCTATTTTATTTTGCTATGAGGTATAAGCAGCAAGACTCAGTTTTGGACCCAAGTTTCTCCATGGCTTTATCCCAACACCCCTGATGAACACTTTTCGTGACATTTTCCATCCCACAGGGACAAACTTTGCCCTTTTCTAGTTTTCTGAGGTGGTGTTCCTTTCACTTCTAAAAAAACTACCTGGGAGAAGATCAGACAGGACAGTGGTGATACTGAGCGTGCTCAACATGTCTTGGAAAGTGCTTTTTGCCTTGCAGAATTGCTCATAATACACAAACAGCAGCCTCAGTTTAAAGCAGCAGTAAAGACTCTCAGCAGGTTGTAGTGTGTTCGCTCCATCGGTTTTCTCTCCTGATACTACTCCACAGAACCATCCCTATCTCCAGCTCAGCTTTTTCCAACTGATTATAGCCTGAACTTAGCACATGATTTGATGGGTCCTGCAGTTGCCTAAGTTGTAAGCATACAAATTTGCCTGCCTATCCCTAATTTTTATGAAATATCAATGAAATAAATGCAGCTATCAAAACAGAAAAGACCGAGAAAATGCTTCCTGCTCTTTTCATATTCAAGCAGAAGACTGTTTTGACTTGGCACGGCTCACAGCATCAGAGGGTTATATTTCTGACAGCTTACTCAGCAAATGAACAACAGATGAACATAAGCTGTCAGTGAAATAACCACCGGCTTGGTTGTTCAGAGGTAATGTGTTGAGAGTTAATGTCTGCTGCTTGGGCATCTGTCACAGAGGACTTTAAGCTCCACAGGGATGGTACCACCTTACTGTTCTGCAGGAAATAAAGAGGATGTTCCTATACTTCTCATTTTCTTCTCATCTGCATCCATCCTGCAACTCAGCTTCCACATTGAAAGGAAAGTGCAGCAGAGAGTGGAGAACAAAGTGGAGGTCTGGAGACTGTCACTTTGCAGGCTATTTTTTCTCTAGTCCCAGGAACTATTTCAGTCCATCTGAATTAGCTTTATGGGATATGTAACTTTCTGCTGATGGAAGGAAAGATACGTCTTTTTCCTGTCTTTTATAAGCCTTAGTCATAAACATGATGATATGTGGATAGAAAATATGTTCACAGAAATTGTGTTCTAAACCCTGTGTACTATCAGGTCTTCGAACATTGCCCTGTCCAATTCTTGTAGTGGCCCCTGCTACTGTTGGCTGCCTACAAGATGCACAAAGAGCCATTTCTGAGCTCTTTAGGAATGCTGTCAGCAAAGGATAACACTGCTTACGGGACAGCAAAAATAAAAGTTACAATGCCTGACCAAAAGCTGCCAGCTCAGAAAGGAAAACTGCAGTGCAATCTCTCAGGCAGATGGATGATAATTTTGTGTGGTTTTGTGTTTAAAAGAAAAGAGTTATTTAATTCATCAAAGACATTGTTCCTGATAACAGATGTAAGGATAACAGAGGACGTCACGTCTGAGTTCTGTTCCCGCTCCTAATACTGCAATTTCTGCATTGAAAAGAGAAACCAAACCTGCACCAGTAATACTAGCTACATTTTTCAACTGTAGGGAGATGTTGCTTAAACTTCAGGCAGTTTATGAAAGAGAAAAACATTATTTTAAATACATAAGATGTTTTGAGAATAAATTCCTCTAAAATCTTTTCTATTGGAAGCATCAATATGTATAGCATAGTGCTCTGGCAAGCGAGGTAAAGGGATAATGTGAAGATTGTACCTGTTCAGATAGGAGATACTCTATTTAATTGGTATGTGATATAGAGCTTGAAAAAATGAAAATAAATTAATAAAAGATAATGGAGACTGAGATTCTCTAAGATTTCTTAATCCTGAAGTAGCTTTTGAAAGAGAATAAAGAAATCCTGGTGCCTGAGCATATGCATGGCTAAAAAAAGAATCAGGTTTGCAGGATTGGGAAAAAGATGACCAGTAAAGAGAGATTTCTGTGAGTATTTGTTAAGGAGATGAACTGTCAGCTCATCCTCATGGCAGGGGTACACTGCCTGAGAGCGAGGAGCAGGAGCATATGAACTTTCCCTTTTTTCAGTCTATGACTTCTTGACTGTTTTCATTCTATGTCTCTTCGTGTTATGGACATCAATTTCCAGCACTTGGGTAGGATCAGCTGAGAAGCATGATTATGGGCGATGCTGCAAAACAGCTTTCTGCTCTCCATGTGTGCAAGATCTGCTTCTGGCACTTTTTTGCTTGGCTGTTCTTGACAGATGCAAAAATGGCTTTTTTTTTTTTTTTTCTTTTTCTTTGAACTTCTAATTCACTAGACATGAGTAAAAGAAATACTCCACATACCTAGCAGGTCTTCGTGTGCCTTGGCTTAGCTGCTGATAGTCATGCCAATGTGTGCATTTCTGCAGTGCTATTAATAATGTTATGTAGTGGCTTTCCCAGAGAAGATCCTAGCGACCAGGAGAGCCAACAAAGTCAGAAGCTTGTGTAGGACTTTCTGTAAGGAAGGAGTATTTCCATCTCCACAGATGTGAGCATTTGTGGAAGGGGCTGAGGGGTGATGTGGTATTTTGTCTGTTGCTTGGTGGTGTGCTTGACCGCAAATTGTAAGTTACAGGGTTTGGGCTGTAGTCTGCAGTTTGCTTGGAGACCTCAACGGGGCAGGCGTTTTGCAACCTGTGGTGAAAAGGAAGTACTCAGCAAACTGCTTACTGGGACTGAGGAGGAAAAGAGGCTGAACCGGGCACAAGGATGAAAACTCCGAGAAGCCCAAGAGCAATGAGAGCTGTGGGGGAATGGAAACATTTATTCTTTTTCTTGTGCCTACCTTCAAAGACATGGGAAACCAAGGGGGGAATGATAATCACTCCTAAAATAGCACTGCAGAAGCCTGGAGCTCTGCAGAGACAACAAAAATTGCTGGGAGCTGAGGCTGTAGGTGTTTCATTGCTGTTGAAGAGGACTACCCATGGATGAATCCTCAGCTGGAAGAGGAGATGTAAAAGCTTACAGGGTAGGCCTCGTGCCTTCACACTGATACCTGGAGGAGAGGGTGAGCTGCCCACACAAGCCGAAAATTGTAAATGCCTGTGAGGTAGCCCAGCAAAGAGACTGATCCATGGAAACAAGGACTGAAAGAAATAGGCAAAGGGAGAGAATGGGTGGGAAGGAGCAGGCTTTCTCCAGGGTAAAGCCTAAAGCCAAACACAAAGTTTTCAAGTCAGGAGGTATGATGTATGCATGTATGTATTATATCCTGTGAACTGCATGGCCCCCAAGCTTTTATCTTCCCCTGCTGCAGGGAAATTGCTGCTGGGGTAGAGATTAATAGCAGCAGTTCCTCAGACGTGTGCTATATATAGCAGAGCTCAAAAATGTCTCCTTCCTACACCTCTGCCTGCCAGCCAGACACATCATCGCTACCAAAACAGATAACTGGATTAACACAGTAAGGGGCGAAGATACTACTGCCCTTTATGAGTACCCAGTCTGTACCTGCTCTGTGTCACATCACTCATGTCCCCACAGCATCCCTTGCTACCAGGCTCACAGTGTGCTGGGGTGCCCACAGAGCCCAGTGCAGAGCTAGGTGTCAGGTCTGCTGCTGGTGGAGACTTCTTGCAGCCATCCTGCTGTTATCTACCAGTATTCATTATCCTGGACATTGTCTACCTGGATTTTTCCAAGGCTTTTCATGTGGTTCCCCACAGCCCTGTCCTAGGGAAACTGATGCACTATGGTCAAGACAAGTGGCCTGTGTAGTGGGTGGGGAACTGGCTGAAGGCCACACTCAGAGCATGGTGGTGAATAGCTCTTTTTCAAACTGGCAGCCTGTCACAAGTGGGGTCCCCCAGAGATCAATATTGGGCCTAATGCTGTTTAATATCTTCATAAGTGATCTGGATGATGGGATCAAGTGTACTCCAATGAAGCTTGCTGATGATACTAAAATGAGTGGGGAAGTGGACACACTGGAACAGAGAGACAACCTGCAGGAAGACCTGGATAGGCTGGAAGAGAGAGCTAACAAGAACCTTATGAAGTCCAGCAAGGACATGTGTAAAGTCTTGCACCTGGGAAAACATAATCCAGGAACACAGAACAGGCTGGGATCTACCTGGCTGGTCAGCAGCTCTGTGGAAAGGGACCTGAGGGTTGTGATGGACACAAGCTCAATGTGAGTGAGCAGTGTGCTGCTGCAGCAGCAAAAGGAGCCAACAGGATGCTGGGCTGCATCAACAAGGGCATCACCAGCAAAGACAAATCATTATCCCACTCTACTGAGTACTTGTCAGGCCACACCTGGAATACTGTGTTCAGTTTCGGTTCCTGCTATACAAAAAAAGATATGGACAGGCTGGAGAGAGTCCAGTGAAGGGCCACAAAGACAAAGGACAGGGAAGCTGCCATATGAGAAAAAGGCTGAGAGAACGGAGTTTGTTCAGCCTTGAGAAAAGAAGGCTTAGGGGAAACCAGGTTATCACCAGGTTCCAATATTTAAAGGGTGACTACAAAGAAGATGGAGACTCCCTTTCTACGAGAAGTCACATTGAAAAGAGCAGACCAAGTCCTCCTCAGATGCCAACCATTGAAAAACCTTTCTGATCTATACTGAATACTCTATCTTTCTGATTTATACTCAATATGACATAGATGGTATGGAATCTCTTGTTGGTCAGTTTAGGGTCCCCTGTCCTGGCCACTCCTCCCTGCAGGTGCAGCGTTTTATTTTTGCACACACGCCACCCCCCACATTCCCCCCCCTCCATGTGGTACACAAGAGTTAGCAGTGACCTTGGTCTGAACACTAATCCTTGATAGTAACTCTGAACATCAAGTGTTATCCCTGCTAGAAGCAGACACTGTCTGTGAAAATCTGCCATTAACTTCAGAAAGTGGCAGTGAGTTAGAAGAGACTGAGCTGAAAAAATAAAATAACTGAACAGAATTAGTTCTAACTCTAACCAGGGAAAGCAAATAAGGACTGGCTGTAGGCAAGGCCCTGAGGGCACTGATTAGTTGTAATGGCCCAAATGAGTCCAACCTGAGCTTCTCACACATTCATTGGCCCAGGACCCTATTTAAGCTCAGGTGTGAGCATTAGTTTGCTTGTGCTTTGAGAGGGATGTTTTGGGATGGACTTTGGCAGTGTGTGGCAAGTAGCTTGTCTCCGGTCCTGACTTTTGTCCTCTTTCAGGGACAGACCTGGGACCTCTGTGGTAGCCCTGTTTCCTGCTACTACTGGTTTATTATTTTGCCTTGTCTTTGATGTTGATGGATCTTGTCATCAACCTGGCCTTGCTCACTGCGGTTGTCCTCAGTACCTGGGAAGCTGGGTGAGTAGTTTGGAAGTATGTTGCCAAATGCTTATCTGGTTTGTGGGTTCTTCCCTGGCTGTGTAAGCCTGCGTGCTGGTAGTAAGGATGCTGGCTGAGATGAATTTTTAGTGTAGGCATCTTATTACTTATGTAAGAAGAGATGTTCTGAGGTATTACTTAATTTCTGACTTTGGTCTGTTTTTTAAGCAGATTCAAGGTGTGCAAGCAGATTGTTTTTTCAAGGTGTTCATTTCCTACCTACTTAGCTCTTCTGCTAATACTTAAGAAGTAACCAAAATTAGCAGAAAAACAACAATTTCAAGCTCTTTGTGAATTACCAAAACTAGCAAAGAGGCAGAACAGATAAAATAAGATTTGACTGACTACGAAATGGGGTAGAACTGGACAAATCAGCTGTTGGCCCTGGTCCCCCTTTGATCCGCTTGTAAGCGTGTGGAATTGTTGGTTTATGTAACTCCACTAGAGTTACTTAAATGCTTGTTAATAGAAATGTCTTTTCTACTACTAGACTAGAATGTAGATGGAAATACCTTAATAATCATAGAATCATAGAATGTTAGGGGTTGGAAGGGACCTCTGGAGATCATTGAGTCTGACCCCCCTGCCAAGCAGGACCATAGAATCTAGGGCAGGTTACACAGGAACGCATCCAGATGGGTCTTGAAAGTCTCCGGAGGAGACTCCACAACCTCTCTGGGGAGCCTGTTCCAGTGCTCTGTAGCCCTCACAGTAAAGAAGTTCCTCCTCATGTTGAGGTGGAACTTCCTGTGCTCTAGCTTGTATCCATTGCCCCTTGTCCTATCACAGGGCACAAGTGAAAAGGGGTTGCCCCTTTCTTCTTGACACCCAGCCCTCATATTTATACACATTAATTAGATCCCCTCTCAGCTTTCTCTTCTCCAGACCAAAAAGCCCCAGGTCTCCCAACCTTTCCTCATAAGGCAGGTGTTCCAGTCCCGTAATCATCCTCGTAGCCCTCCACTGGACTCTATCAAGTAGATCTCTGTCCCTCTTGAACTTATTATAACAATATAATAATAATAACGTACCAAGCTCTAAAGCTTAATGGGCAGCACTTGGCTAGCAGTGGTTTGCTTTCATGCATTCTAATTTCTTGCTGTTATGTTTCCTACATGCCTTAGTCAAACTATCTTCGTGCCTTTCAATTTGAAATTCCTGCAGAAATAGTTGTTTAGTATCTTCACTGGGGAAGGAGCTGGGGAAGGAAGGTGTTTATCAACTTAAGCATTTTCTTTCAATGCAACTGAAAGGTAAAAATGCTCCATTTGTTTGTTTTTGTTTGTTTTATTATACTGAAATCAAACCTCTCAAGAAGTAGAAGCTTTCTCGGCTGGGATAATGAAGTGTAAGTTAGTACACTGGGATGAGTGTTGCGTATGAGGACTGGATCCCCCAAGCCATTAGCCAGTGCCAACAGGTAGAATGAACAGCTACAATAATGAGAGTTTGTTTCAGGCTCATTAGGAGAAAAATGGCTTTGTTTTCAGAACTGCAATAATCTAGGCAATTGGGTTTATAATCTCTACTTGTTGTGCTCTAAGATGTTGTGGATATTGAGCATCTATTCAGTAGCTTTCTAATATATTCTATTCTGGAAGGTCTTAGAAGATTCTGAGTGATTGCTTTCCTTTCTTTGAACCTACAGACTGCATTTTAAAGTAGGAGAGTGAAAACGTGATGTGTGGTTTTCTAACTCCCCAATTTAACCCAAATGAAGTAAAAAGTTTGCCTTATCAAAAGGATGCAGAGTTAGACATTCCCAGAAGAGTGTATGTTCTTGTTCTTGGGGTTTTAGAAGTTGAATCCGTGAGGGAGGGAACACTACAGTCAAGATCCTTTCCCAAGAGACCAAATGCTGCCTTATTTTCCACATTTTTCTTAAGATTTTAAAGCACCAGCTGCTGTCTTCATTTTTTTTTCTACTTGAGCTAATGATAAGTAGTTTAACTAAAGCAATGAATCATTCACACACTGTTTTTTCAGAAAGCCTATAGTTATTGCATGAATTTCTGGATTTATTAATTTCATCGTTGCTTCGCCTGCTACAAGTACTAATTTAAAAGAACTGCAATTAAATTGGGACATAGGGCCAGCCTGCTTTCTTTGGAGCTCAACTGAGAAACCTGTCACCTTTGAGAACAAACTTGGGAAATGACTATTGTAAAAGATAATTTAGTGCAAGATTTTTTCAACATGGTCATACAGTGAAAGGAGATTTAAATAAAAAATTAATATAAAAGAATAAAGCTTGAGTACTTTCAAGAAATCATTTTACTGTTTCAAAACAGCTTCCACTTTGTATGTTAGAAGTGGGCAACAGTGCCTCCTGAATTGAAGTCTGTTTCTGAAGAGAATGAAAACCATGAAGTGTCCGTAGATCATCTTTTCTCAAAGATCAAGCACCACTCAGGCTATAGGAAACTCCATAATTTGCTGAATACTGAAATGGAATCTGAGAGCTGTTAAGAATCTAGTTTGAGGCCCCTGAGAAGTGGGAACTCTGCTAGAGACCTCACTACAGGCAGGATTGGCCTACAAGAAGTGTTTTCATGTCTTGCATGGCCTTATTTTGTAATCTTCTACAAGTGATTTAACATCTGTCCACTTCTAGCAAGGAGAAAATTGAGCTCCTTGTTCATGGATGTCTTGTAAAAGTTGAATTTTGTCCAGGAGTTGCAAGTGTTGCTGAAATCTCAGATGGAAGACACATGAAAAGTGCAGTGAAAGATGCTTGTTAACTGGAATTACTCTAAGGGGGTGGGTTCTGCATGTTGAGTTTAAGCAGTTATTTCCTAGGTTTTGCCCAGAGCTGTTAATTGTTGCTCAGCCCCTTCTATGGGTGTGTGTCCATATCCTTGTTAGGAAGGGAATGGCATGGATTTCAAATTGAATCCCATTTTACTCATGAGCACACTTAGGCATGGAAAGACATAAGTGAGTTGCCTGAGGTCATGCAGAGAGTCTGATGGCCATGAACAGAGTTAGGACAGAAGATTAAGACTTTTTGATGCATAGCTTGTTCTATATCCATGGAAACAAGAAACAGGACCCTTATCACTGGGGGATAGAAGCAAGTCCAAGTATTTTTCCCACCCTCTATTTTCCTTTTTTCCTAATGGTAGTAAAAGTGGATTGTGAGGTTGCCTTTTATTTTTCTTCTCTGTAATACAACATTTGTGGTGTAATCCTGCAAATGATCACTGATGTGAACAGGCCACAATAAAATCACTTAACTACTGTCTATAAATAGGGAGGTTTGTATTTGCCTGACTTCTCTAAGTGATTAGTTTGCAATTGTGACTGTAAGCTTATGTTTCACCCTTCTATTAGCATGCCAGGGACACTCCAGGTCTGAAAACAAGTGATGGTAGCATCTAGGTTACGCAGCAGGGATGACTTGGACAAGTAACTGACTTGTATACAATGGGTGCAATCATACTATGCAGGTGATCATTAAGAGCGTCTATTCCTGGAGTGGAGTTGAGGTCAGGATTTTGTATTTGCCAGTGTCAGTTGTCAGTTGCTGCTTCTCTTCAGCGGGGTCTTTTTCTTCCAAGTGGAAAAGAGCTCCAGGGAGTCTGCTGTGGTTACTGCCAAGCAGAGGGCTTCACATCATGGGCTTCCAGCTTCTGAAACCACTTCTCTTGAACCAGATGAGGCACAAACACTACTGGTAACTAGTTGATATGGCCTTGGCTGTTTGTTGGTACAAGACATGCTTTGCCCCCTCTGTTTTGCTGATTTATTTCCATTGCTAGGACCTTGATGTGTTCTCCTGTGTTTGGTGTGACCTCAAATGTACTGTTGCTGTGTCTGCACTGCCTTCTGAAAGCAGGGGCAGCAGAGTGGTGTCCATTTCTTTGCTCCATTTAAGCTGGGCATCTTAATGCATGTGCTAAGTCTGCCAATGCAGTTGGATATATCAATCTGCACTGGAGAGGTCTCCTTCTGAATGGGGTATTATCTCTGTTGCTTTCTGTCGTACCTACTGTAGAGAGGAGAGGATCAGTTTTCTGTTCTCTTGGGCACTCTGTATCTAACCCTTCCCCCTCAAACCACTTGAGGCTTACCCAGCAAATAGCGCTACAATGTAGATTTAGGCATTGTAATATTGCCAGAGAATTACCTTGTTAATACTGTTAAGGAAGCAACCTATTTGGATGTCTAATAAAGCACCTAATGCTTGTGAAGAAAATACAGCTGATCTAGATAGAGGTTGGTATCTGAGATGGGGTACAGTTCTTTTTTTTTTTTTTTTTCTGGCTGGTATCTAGCCAACAGGAATGGCTGTAGGGCCAAGTATTCTGGTAATACCAAATCTGACAGACCAGGAGAAAATAAATCCTCTGAATGCATCCCAGTGAAACATTTACCCACACTACATATAAGCAATACCTCACCCAGGTTATGCATGAAGAGAAAAACAAAAGTCTGGATCTTGAAGTCAGTGTCCTGCAGCCCATGTTCAAAGGATGCTTTCATCCCTGAACTGTTGTGACTGTCATGATGTCAGTTCTCCATTCTAAAATAGGCTTAAGTCTTAACACAACAAAAGCAGCCTGAATTGTATGAAAACTCACCTTCCAAACAAAGATTTGTACTCTAACCAGTCTGGTGCTGCTGTACAACTTTCCATGGCTTTGTTTTTACAGCCAAGTACCAAGTGAGGAGTTTCATTCACCTTCCATAAATGGTTTGCTTACTGTCTGGCCAGATGACACTTACCCCAGTGGATGTCCTTGTTTTATCTTGAAGTCAATGCTCTTGCACAAACATTAGAAATATGATCTAAATGAGTTATAGGAAGCCCTGGAGGGATGAGCAGGAGGGAAAATGTTTTGTTAAAGTGGGATCTGGGGAGGGGGGACCATGGGGACAAGCCACTGCTTCCATGCTCAGCTCAGGATTGATTTCCAATAAGGGTGCCTGAGGGCTAGGTCTTGGATCAAATACCACTTGGCAAACCTATGTAAGTACTCTGGCAGCCAACTGTAAGAATTGTCTGGCACAAAACTCCCCCATGGCACTGGTGGCTAATATAACATGGTTTATTACTACTTTCTGGGTACCCGTCTCTAAACACAGTAACTAGTTTTGTTAAACTTTGAACTGCAGTAAAATGCCCTTATTTTCACTTCAGTGTTTTTATAAAGATAATTTCTGGGTGCCTGGCAAACTGGGATCTCTTTCCACAGGACAATGATCTTAAACAGGGTCACTACAGGGTTCTACCTCATGCTGGCCAGCCCTTTAGCACGAGTTTAAAGCTCCTCAAAACATAGTCTTCTAAGTCAGAAGGGCCAAGGGGAGAACTGATGAAGCAGAGTGTTAACATGGGAGAGGTCTTCTAATCAAGACCATTAATCAGCCCATGCAGCTGGGAGGGGAGAGCCTGACTCAGGGTGTCCCTGAACTTGTAATTCTCAGTGTTAATTTGAGTTGTCCCTTAAAGGAGTGTTTCCTTTCTGTCTGCGAGGAAGAGAATAGCTGCATTTTACTTGAAGTTAGAGGTGTTTGGCCACAAAAAAAAATCACAATTTCAGAGTGATAGTACAATTGGGAAATGATATTGTAACTTAGATTACAGCTTGTTGGCTCTTAAGATGCATTTGGAATAGAATTACTGAGGGGGATTGAATGATTTCTTGGCTTTAATGGAATAACACTAAGTAAGCAACCCCTCACTTGCTGTGAAATCTAGGAAAGTAATGGTGAGCAAGGGCAAGAGAAGAGAACTTCATTTTAAAATATGCATATTTTAAAATCCATACTTTGCTACAACTCCTGCGATTGCTAAGATGCCAGCTTCAGAGATGTGGTTAGCTTTATACACAGGAGAGCTGATAATAGCAGCAGTTCAAAAATCTAATCAGAGGGCATTAGGAAAACAGGCACAGCAGGATTTAAAAAAATGGAGTGGAGGAGATCCCTAGTATCAATCTCTCTTCAGTACTGGAATTGGGTGGATAAAGGCTAAATATACTCAGTTTTTTGGAAACATTAAACCGCCATGCTAACTTGTAGCAATTTCTCTTTTTACTTGGTGATAAAAACCTGCTAGCTCTTGGCTGTCACTTCACATGGGTCTAGCTTGCTTTATTTCTAATAATTGAATATTCTAAAGCAGCACATTTGGTCTTCTGCTCTCTGTATCAGTTAAGATGTACTTGGCCAAGATGAAAGAGAATTGGCAGAAGGATCTTTGGAGGAGGGGCTTCAAAATAAATAAATAAAAATTTCAGAGAATAATGCAATATGCTTTAAGCTTTGGGAAGGGAAAAAGCTTCTATTCCAAGTGGTGTGATCAGGAATGAGCAGATGCTTATGGGTGCAATGTAATTTGACATGTAATTGGAATGTAATGTTATTTGGAAGTGCCATCAGAGACCCTGTGACCCCTAAGGATCACCTAAAGTGGTCACCCCTCTATGGACATCACTGGTTCTTGTAGGGTACTTTCTCTTCTGTTTTGACAGCTCCCAACTGCAGGACCCTCAAGAAGTAAACAGATATTGTTATACCTTTGTATCATGGTAGTCTGGTAATTCCTGTGAAAGCAATTGGATTATTTCAGTTTGAAAATATTCTCAGTGTTCTGATTTAAGAATATTAATCTACTTGGAAGAAGAAAATACAGGTCCCCAGGAAGTAGGATGCACGAATACCTAATTTATATAAGTGAAAGGCATGCAGATACTGTAACACTGTATTTATTTTTTTCCCCTCTAAATACTTAGACAAATAAGAGGAGACAGTCTCTGCTCAAGCAGAGTCCAACAGCAATACCCAGCTCCGATTCAGATTCAGGGCTTTGTAAATTTTTAATTTGTTTTCCCTAATGAAGCAATTGTATTGGCATCCAGAGATAGTGCTTCAGATCAGATGTGCTAAATCCTGTGCAGTAGCTTGCGGAGCGGTATTTACTGGGATAACTCATGTACAAAACTTGAAATTAGGGCCTTGTACAGCTGAGAAATCAAGCGGTGCTGCAGAGTGGCTTCAGTGGAGCAGCTTCAGCCTAAGCTCATTTGTGTGGGTTATCCTTGCTCTCTTGGGCAGCCTCCACAGCTGCAGTGAGAACTAATTCTGCCAGTGAAGTTGTTGCATCAACACCTCAAAGGCATGGGGATGGGATAGAGCATCCAGTGTTATAAAGGGGATCACACTGTGCCCCCCTAAAAATCCAGGGACATCCATTGTGGGTAATAAAAGGGCTGGCTCAGGGCACAAAATCTCAATAGCTGCTGAGATTGACATTGGGCTGAGTGCTTTTTGAGTAGGCTCCACAATGTTCCTGCTGTTCTTTCCAGCAAGGATGCAGAGATTAGGAAATTCCAGGAGTAACCCTGGGGCTGGGTAGGAAAGGGAGATGGCAACTGGGTAGGAAAGGGAGATGGCAACTTTGTAAGAAAGAGCCTAGTGTTTGTTCTTTACTAAATGTTTGTGTGGAACTTGCTAATCTTGGGGGGAAGGAAAGCTGTGGTTTTCCTGATGAAACACAGGTGTAATGTCTAGATATCAGAAGGGAGAACACTTCCAGGAAATCTAATTGCTCACCAGAAGTAGTTTCTGTCTTCCTTTCAGATAGTACTTCAACTTCACTGTTAAATCAAGCATTTGTGAAAACTGTCAGCCCCAGAAATCATGAGTGAGTTTAAAAATACACATGCTTCCCCCTTTTTGCTTGACTTTGGTTTTCAGACTATAAATCATGTTCATTTGGCTTGTCCTGCTTTCTCTTTACTGCGAATAAGGACAAAATATTCCATTAAAACAAAGCTGATATTTTTACAGCAACACCTGCAGCTTTATGAAAAACTGCAAATATTAAAGATTTTGAAAAATATATGAGCTGGAACACTGGTATCAACTGTCCACCCAAGTTCACATCTACAGCTTCAAGTCTAGAATGGAAAAGCTGTCCAGGTGAGTCAGCATGGGCACAAACTGCACGGTCTGGGGCAGGACTAGTCTTTCCTAGACTTCTGTGCCTGTGAAATTCCACAGAAATGCAAAAATCTAAGATCTGAGACCAAATGTTGGGCTGAAAGAAGGCAGTATATTTTTTCAGCTACCTTTTGAAATACATGATACGTAGGCATTGCATTTGGTAAGCTTTTAAAATAGATCTCAAATCTACTTAAAGGCAAGCTGCAAGGACATTTAGAGGCTATTTTTAAAACAAGCTTTTTTCTTAGTGTGTTATGAGCTGTTTGCCATCGAGTCATATACACTTCTTGGGCATGGGAGAGGCTTTGAGGCTGCTGGCACCGCCCCACATCTGCTTCTGATGGGCCACGGGAAACACTATGTTATCTGGATGAAAAATCGAGCTTTAAGAATGGAGATCTCAAACCCTCCTGGGGCTTCATGTACCTAAATACTTCTGCGCTTTTTCTTTTGGTTGTTAACTTGGATACTTTCAAAGTTTATATGGTGTTCCAAGGGCCTGGCTTTTCTTAAAGACTTCTGGCCATAATTTATACCTGTTATGCCTGCAGTTAAGAATTTATCTTACCATGCACATGGACTGTGCATGGTTTAATTTATAATTATCTAAATTTTCAGAATTCAATTAATTCTCAAATCTTGACAGTGTTTGTGGATGTTCCATTGGAAATACTTTGATCTTGTATTTCATTTAAATAGGCAATAATCCCTGCTATTTTTTGTGATCCCTTTGACATCTGGCTAAATCCTCTGGACTTCTTTTGAATCAATGTACACTTCCAACATGCAGCAAGCTACACAAATGTATCTCTTTTTCCCACTTAAGTTTTTCCTGTTACCAACCTGGCTTCATGCTGCTAAGTAAATAGGGATGCAGTCTGCATATTTGTTCTACATCCACTGTTATGACAACTGGAAGGCTTTGGTCATTACTTTATAAGGTCTTTTTCAGTCTGTTTGATGAAGCCTAACATGGTGTTTCATAAGAGAAATAAAACCCAGAGGATATAATCTTGATCTTTAATTCATACCCCTTTAAAAGGGAAAAGGAACATCTTTCCCTGCCTTGAACACCAAAGCCTCAGCTAGCCTGGTAGGCTGGATGGTGAGTGGAAGTGGCAGGCTGAGATTAACTGCCTGTGGAGCAGGCAGATTGCCACCTCCGTTTGCATGTTGGGCACAAAGATGAAGAGTAGGAGGCTGTCCACCGTTGACTTACAGTCTGATAATTAGACACAATATGGTTTTGTTCTGGCCAGGAATTAAGGACTAGTCTGACGAATGCTCCTGGCTGGAAGGGAACATGTTAAACAGGCAAAGAGGTAATCTTTCTGAAATTTATCACCCTTGCCATTCTGATAGCATAAACAAGTATACAGAGTCATAGAATACTTTGGGTTGGAAGGGATGTTTAAAGGTCATCTAGTCCAACTCCTCTGCAATGGACAGGGACATCTTTAAATAGCGTTGCTCAGAGCCTTATCAAACCTGACCTTGGATGTTTCCAGGGATGGGGTTTCTGCAACCTGTCTGGGCAACCTATTCCAGTGTCTCACCACTCTCATTTAAAAAAAAAAAAATTCTTCCTTATCTAGTTGGAATCTACCCTTTTTAGCTTAAAACCTTTGCCCTTTGTACTTTTGCAACAGGCCATCCTAAAAAGTTTGTCCCACCTTTTCTGTAGGCCCACTTCAAGTAGTGGAAGGCTGCTATACAGTCTCCTCAGAGCCTTCTCTTCCCCAGGCTGAAGAATTTCAACTCTCAGCCTTTCTTCATAGGAGAGGTGTTCCAGCCCTCTGATCATTTTGGTAGCCCTTCTCTGGGCCCGCTACAACAAGTCTTGTGCTGAGGAGTCTGGAGCTGGGTTTAATAGAATCATATCATAGAATGGTTTGGGTTGGAAGGTACCTCAAAGATCATCTAGTTCCAAGCCCCTGCCATGGCAGGGACACCTCTCACTAGACCAGGTTGCTCAAGGCCCTATTCAACCTGGCCTTGAACACCTCCAGGGATGGAGCACCCACAACACCATGGGCAACCTGTTCCATGTTTGGTTACTAAACTTCTGTGGTTGTGCCTTGTTGGTACTGGGTCCTAAATGCTTTCTATTGCCAGGAAGCCTCACAACTCACATTGCCTAAAATCCAATGTTATCACTATAGAGTTTTTGTTGTTTCCTATTACTGCAGGTAAGGTGGTGGCATCAAAGCCAAGGCATGCAAATATAACTCTGCACTGGACTGAAGTGACTAATGTGAGCCGTAGCCAACCCAGTTGTACTGAGACCTGGCTTTAAAATAAGTATTCATTGTGGGTGTGCATTTTAAAGTTCTTTTTTTCAAATTTCACTGGTATTGTGATCAGCTTTCACTGAAATGTAAATAAGGCTGTAGTAAAAGAAGGTTACAAATCTGAGGAAGTCCAAAGAGGCACCAAAAGGAATTTGCTGATTGAGAAAAGTTGTAGCAGTGCTGGGCCATCCTTTCCCCTTTCTGCTGAGCTTTGTTTTGCTTTACAGCCTCATGGTTTGAGCTGCCACGACCTCTTGATGACCTGTTTTCTCAAGCTGCCCTAACTGAATTATTTAAATTATTAATGTAGGAATTAGAAAATACCCTAATCCAAAAATCTGTCACCATTTAAATATTTAATTGAAAAAAAATTATAGGTAGAATAGAAATAACCCTTACAATGTACCATACTGAAGTGTTGGTGCTGCCTTCCCACAAGCATCTGGCACGTGAGAGACCTATAGAGAAGCTAGTATTGCTTGCCAAACTGGTTGGTAATGCTTGGTAACGTCCTCCCTGGAATGGTTACTAGTAATGTTTCTTGCCAGGGCTCATAAAAAAGTTGCATGCCACAAATTGCTCCCATCTGAATATTTAAAATCTCATGCTGTTTTGGGCAAGAGTAAATGAAAGTTGATTGTTGTGAGGGTACTGGTGGGGCAGGGAGCTTATATCTCCTGGAGGACAAGTCCCTGGGGCCCTCTGCGTTGTATTTGCCATTTTAAAGAAAAATTTTGTGATAAGGAAGTAGTTAGATGACTTCCTAGGTTACTCCAATTTGGCCAAAGGGATGAGGACTAAAGTTAAAATCACTTTAAATGTGCAAATATTCACTTCCATTCTGTCAGAAAACAATGTTATCATGCCTTTTCTATACTTTATGGAGGGATGAAAGACAGCTTGCCAATACCAGTTCCTCAGGTCCTCAAAGTTGTTTCCCACATTACTGGCTGTGTAGTTTTGTATCATAGGTTCCTGTCCAATAGCAAAAGTTCACATTCTCTTTAAGTGATATTACCTACTATTACCTACACACATAATACATATTATCTACTACCTCATGACTCCAGGAAACAAACTTAGGGAAGGGCTGAAAGTCTGGAGTCCTGTGAGAAAAGTAGGATAGGATTGTAACTACACAAACATCCATGAAGAACCTCACCCTGCCACTGCTGGAAAAACAGGATACAGATGGATGTTGTTTGGCCCAGTGTGATTGTCCTCATGATCTTAACACCTCCAGCATGGCTGGGTGATGTCAGTCATCTAGGATAGCTTCTGCCAGTGGGAGATGCTGCAGTGGACCACTCTTCTTGAGGTGCACTGTGAACTATTTCAGGGAAACAGTGACATCCAGGAACCCTTGTGTAAATGGGATATGTATTTCTCAAATATTTCTTCTGCCAATAAAAAGCAGTTCCTAAATAACTGGGTTTTTTGTAATTTTACTTTTAAATGCAATTGCTTGTTCTTGAAAGTGGATTTGATCCGCACAGTCTCTAATGCTGCACATGCAGATCACATCCACAGTTTACATCCAAAGTGAAATCACCTTCCTTGAGATACTCCTATTTAAATCAAAAAGGAAAAAGGACAGATCCTTGGCTAATATTGATAATTAATGAAGCAGTTGCAGAACTGGCCCAACATGCACAGAGCATCATGGTAGATTTCTAAGTGAATCGGTTGGATTTCTTACTAAGGTTTCCTGCCTTACCACACTTCTCCTGCTTTTGGAATGCTTTATTCTCCTCTGGCATCGGCAGCTCCCTGGCTTTTGCCCACATGGCTGGGTCAGTCTAGTCACTCCCCACCTTAGCTGCTCTTCAGCTAGTCTTTAAATTTGCAATATTTTAGAGCAAAGGAAGTTGTTTTCAAGAAAGGAAAATGCATCTGGGAGCGTGGAGAAATAAATCTGATTATATTTTTTTGTAAGGAGTGGTTTAAATTCTGGTTATATTCTGTTCATATTGTGGAAAGTAATTATCTGTTCCCACTCAAAAAGGGGAGTTCTCTTCCTAGCAGCAATTCTGCTTGGTCTGGTGACTAAGTCCCTCTACATCCTCAGAAAGGACAAGATTTCTTGCACAACTGAGTTCTGAACTGTCCTACCCTGTCACTGAGTTCCCCCTCATGACAGCAAATGTCAGAATAAATCTTTTCCTTTCACATGAAAGAACTTCTGGCATAAAAGTTCCAGAAACCAATTGCATAAGTGTCCGTGTAAACCCTCTCTTTTTATTAATCTCTTGCACCTAAAAGCCGAGTTAGAGTTCCTGAGCTACAAAAAAAAATCCCAAGCACTTGGAAGCTCACAGCTACTGTCATGGCTGTGAAAGCCACAAGAAGGTCACTGGCTTGTACAGCAGTACTGCGCTTCCAGGAAGCAATGCTTTTGGGGCTGCATATTTTTAGACATGACCAGAAACAAAACCTCGTGCTGAAGAAGATTGCAGTAATGAGGGACAAAATGGTGGTCTAATGTGCTGCTTTAACCTTGCATTTGTATTGTGTGATTAAACACAACACTTAACTGCTCCTACACGTTTTTAATCAGTGGTGAGATCCAGGTGTGTGAGTCTGTCCTGGGTTAATTAAAAGTTTTGTGAAAATTCACTGGGCTTGTCCTTAGCTGCTACAAACCTGCCACAGGTGATGTAGGACAGTGCTAGGCTAATGGAGGCAAGAATCTAATTACCCAAATCGCACTTTTCCACCCAAGCATATGATGCCGAGGAAGGAACTGCCTAATCCCACTTTCCCATGCAGCTAAATAAGTGGAATGATTTCTTTTAACCAGCAGTATGTTTGCTGCGATATCTGCACAACTTATTGCAGACAACGAAGTAGCACTGCAAAGCTATGGGTAATGTATAGAGGTAAAGCTGAATGATAAGAATAAGTTGTCTACAGAAGGAAATTTCATGATGTGTCATCAGCAAGTGATTAAGATGGTGGGTTGTTCTTCTGACTTCTCTTTCCAGAGGTGTTAGTGCTTCTGTATTGTATTCAATGTTGAATATTTTCCTGTGTTGACTAAAAGGGATCCTTCAAAGGCGCTCAAAATCACCAGTGATAGTGCAAAAGCTGGGTCCTGGCTTAATGTACAATGATCTGACAAGATTGGCTTTTTGAAAAAACAACATTTATAATGACATGATAGCTATTCAGCTAACCAGAGCCATTCAAAAAAATTACGGAATGCCAGTTCCATTAAATAAAACCAGGATGTGATGCCACACCCATCAAGAAGCTGGAGCAGGGTTTCTACAGGAACAATTCAAAGGTTAGAGCACCATGTGTTGCTTTTTAGCGTCAGTTCAACAGAATACCTCCCTAGTGTCTACGTATAGACACAGCCAGGGGAGAGGTAGCATCTATTTTAGTGACTGCACATCTTACTCCTGGTGCTGACCAGGAGGCAATCTTCAGAGACACTTTCTGAAATAACCATCTTTCCAAAGAGGGACAGGAGACATGTCTGACTTCTGAAAGGTAGGCTAGGACTGCAGAGGTGCAGGCTGCATCTTAGTGCTCTGAAAGCAGCAGATCCTGGAGCTAACAGTGCTAGCTCAAAGGTGTGATACCTTGTGACTTGTTACAGCAGCTCTTGTCAAAATAGATTACTTGTGGTTCTCATGTTGGTACACCTTCTGTAGGCAGTGAATGGGCAAAATTCACTTGAACTGCTGTAGGGAACAGTAGACCTTACAGTGTTAAAGCTGCATCCAGATTTATTCAGGCGTAAACTAAAGCTGAGCTCTACTTCCAGAGCTTTGAAAGCTGTTACCCGTTCAGGTCTCCATCTGTTCTTCACATAGTGCAGTGGTATGGAGCCCCTAACCCCGTTCTCATTTCCAAGAAGGCTGCATGTTTTGGTTTTTATCATGATCCAGAGGGAGCCTTACAAGGTAGAAAAGATAGTTTGGTTTCCACACTCCTCAGCCTAGAGGAGGGCTTGTGCAGAAGCCCAGTGTCTAATGTGTCCCCACTGGGGATGAGCTGTGGCCTTTCATGAAAAGGTTCAGGGACTGTCGAAGGCCTGAGGCTTTCTGCACTCTAAATGTGGTGATGGAAGATCTCTCTGCTTCTGATATCACTGGTTGGAGTAACTTATGTCCTTTTACACCCCAGGCTTTTGTTTGTACCAGTTCACTTTGAGATGGTGTGGGCAAATAGATTTAAGTTTGTCACATTCTAAAGAGATATCTGATGATGAAATAAGCAGAAATTAAAGCCTATGACTGGAGAAATACTTGGATTCTCAGGAATCTTTTCCTTAAGACTTTGAGGTGAGAGGATCTGGCTCACAGATAGCACTCTTCAACTACGTATCTATAGCAGCTGCTTCATACAACCTTGCTGTTTTACAGCTACATGTGCGCTGTAACCTGGAATTGTGCATTATGTTATGCTGACATGAGTTATTTTGAATAAAAAATGGTTTTACATTTTGAAACATATTTCAGGATCCCCAGAAGGATGGGGAGAGACTCAGGCAGCACTGTTACAATGCTTTTGGTGCATCCTGATACAAGTGGGTTTTGTGGACTATGAAGGAGGGTTTGAAGAAAGCAACACAAGCATACTAGAAACCATTGTCCAGATCTGGAATGAGGTATGGGCAAAACTTACCTGCTGCATTTACATTAGCCAGTGCTGTGACTGAGTATCCCTAATAACCTTGTGCCTCAAGTATTGGACTCTTGCGTCTGAATGAGGTCCATGCTTAAATAGAACTAATTCTGTTCTGTGATTTTGATTTTTTAGACAAGTCTCCTCTAACTGCACTCTCTGAAGTTAATGGTGTATTTTCGTAGACAGTCTCTGCTTTTAGCAGTGATAATGCTCCGTGTTCAGAGCTGCTACCAAGGGCTGGTGTGCAGGCCGAGGTCACTGCTAACTCTTGTGTACCACGTCAGGGGTGCAGACAGTGAAAGGCCACACCTATGGGGAGGAGCGGCCAGGACAGGGGGCCCTAAACTGACCAGCGAGGTATTCCATCCCATATACATCGTATTCAGTATAATGCTGGAGGATCATGTGGGTCAAGGTCTCTTCTTCAATGGCTGGTGTAAATGAAGGACTCGGTCTGCTCTAGCTTTTGATCCTGATCCGTATATTCCTGAATCCAGTTCCAGAATCCCTAGCTTTGCATTCTGTTCCTGTCTGTTGCTGAGCCCAGCCTGGGACTTCCCCAGTGCTTGCTTCACAGCACCAGTGGTGATGGTGATGTAATTGCCATCAGGGGATTGGGTTGGATACTGGTTTTATATATATATTAGTATATATTTCATTTTGTTGCTTCAT
Organism: Eurystomus gularis; assembly: GCA_013400335.1. Lineage (NCBI taxonomy): Eukaryota > Metazoa > Chordata > Aves > Coraciiformes > Coraciidae > Eurystomus > Eurystomus gularis. The sequence continues at coordinate 1,950 of VZZY01011133.1, read as the reverse complement.
TAAAGCAGTTTTTAGTTTTCTTTTCCAATCCATAACTCTCTCTTCCTTATTACCTTTCCCTTCCACTTTGAGGAGGGAGAGGGGCTGGTGGAGAGCATCTGTCATTTGTCTAGTGGACAGCCCTGACCCTCAACCTTGACAACTCCCAAGTATGCTAGTCTCCTTTTAAGGGGGAAGGACAAGAGAAAAGCAAATTCTAGGGTGGTTTTTTTTTTTCACTTGAAAGTTAAGATAAAGCCTGAAGAAGATGAGATTAAGTCTTTGGTGATGACAGGGAGGGAGCCTTGCAGAAAATAGCTTAGAATTAAAATTGGGATTTTTTTCTAGCTGATAATCACAGAAGCTACTGCAGATTTTAAAGATTGACTGTCTGTATAAATGAGCTGAGTGGTTATGGGTTACAACAATTGTATTACAAAGTAGTCTTATGAGCCATTATTGTTACATGTCAGTACTGTGACTGGCAGAGAGACATTGCATTTCTATCCAGTGAAGCAACAGAAGGGGCGAAAATTATCTTGTTATGCTTCGGATAGTCTAGTGAGACAGTGAACTAATAAATAGTGATGGGAGTCTGATAGACATCCTTCACTAGCAGAACTGTAATTATAAATTGATTCCTGTGAACAGTGGTTGGACATTTCAAAAATTCCTAAGGAGGATTCCCCATTAATATGCAAACCTGAAATATTTTTTCCAATATGGTATGTATTGCTACATCACTTTCTAGTCCCAGCTGCTGGAGCAGTGCTGTTCTCCAGTGCATCTATACTGGGCTAAATCCCACCCGCCTTAATCACAGCTGCAGTACCACTGATGTCCATGAAGGATCTGCTCCACTAAACTGCTACAGGACTTGTTTTCATTTCAGTAATTTGATGGTCTCTTGTAATAGTATGTTGCCAGCTAGAATAAAATCTCCAAATTTTAGGACACAGGAACATACCGAAGGAATAAAAGAAAGGATGAAACGTATATCTGGCTTTTATGTGTGTCTTGAAAAGAATAGGCAATATTTTCAACTCTTCTGCTGTCTGACCTGAAATGCTATCTGAGGAAAATGAAATATCTCTCAGGGGAATTAGAGAATTGGAACTTCTGTGCTCTTATTCCAACTTCTCTGCCAACTTTCTGCATGACCTGGCTACAGAGTCTGCCTCAGTGTAGTCACTTACAGGAAGGGCACTTAAACTGTCTGAGATATAACCAAACTTCACATTATCATTGTTTGCCCACACTTCACAGCTATCCATTATCTTAAGGCTCTGTGGGCTGGCTAGCGTGCTAGTCTCAATTTCCGTTCCAGTTTGTCCAGCTGGAATGAACTTGTACAAACTGGTATCTTTGTATAAAAACACTTACTTACTCTGCCCTAAACAGCTACTGAAACATTAATCCTAACACTACATTTTGGGGTCATTTAGTTTAGGATAATGTGCATGAAATCAACAAGAAGAAAGTTCTGGGCCATGAATTTTGAGACTAAAAGGGCTAACGGCTTAGGAGTGTGTCAGGAAAGTCTAAGTGGTTATAAAAAAATCTTCTACATCAGCACAGGGCAGGCAGCACTGTGACAGCTTTACTTGGTTTGAAGGACGGCAGAACATGATGCTGGGCAGAGGTTCCTTCCTGTAGTCAGTACCTGTGTGGTATGCAGGCCTCAAGTCACCTGCCTGCATGTCATTCTAATGCCACTGTGGTGGGAAAACATAGGTTCCTGGTGTGATTGACTGTCTACTTCAAGACCAACCTAACCCCCAATTGATTAGCTGACAGAATGATAATACTGGGTGTTCTCAAGCATCTTTATTCTTCCTTACCCCCAACCTTCATCCTGAAATGTGAGACTAATGACCAAGATACAGGACTATTAAATTCTACAGTTGTGTTAGTAGGCTATTTCACTTCATATGCTTCAATCCCCTCGTCATCTTTGTAGCCCTCTGTTGG
>VZZY01011132.1:212-11665 GCA_013400335.1 Eurystomus gularis | reverse complement strand
GATTCTGCTGCTCTACTCCTTTCTGGTGAGACCTCACCTGGAGTACTGTGTCCAGCTCTGGAGTCCCCAGCACAAGAAAGACATTAATGTGTTGGACTGAGTCCAGAAAAGGGCCACAATAATGATCAGAGAGCTGGAACAACTCTTCTGTGAGGAAAGACTTAGAGATTTGGGGTTGTTCAGCCTGAAGAGAAGGCTGTGGAAAAACTTTCAATACCTAAAGGTACTATAAGAAAGATGGGGACAGAATTTTAATGAGCCTATTGTGATAGAACAGGGGGTAATGGTTTTAAAACTAAAAGAGGGTAGATTTAGACTGGATACCAGGAAGAAAATTTTTACAGTGAAGGTGTTGGAACACGGCAATGTGTTGCCCAGAGAGGTGGTAGATGCCTCGTCCCTGGAAACATTCAAGACCTGGTTGGATGAGGCTCTGGGCAACCTGATCTAGTTAAAGATGTCCCTGCTCAGTGAAGGGAGATTGGACTAGCTGACATTTAAATGTCACTTCCAAGGCAAACCAATCCATGAATCTATGATTCTATATTTCTCAGCCAAATCCTATCCACGATCTTCAACTCATTCCAAAAGAGGTTGAATGAACTTTTTCCAAACTCTAAAAAAACAATATTCAGGATGCCCTACCTTTATCATATCAACACTGTCAAACCTGTACAGGATCACTGATCCATTTAGGCAACACTCACCAAAAAGTAGTTTCAAAACAATTCTCAAATCTGAGGCTCACTCCACTGCTGTTGTGGCAGCTAGCTGTAATACCACCCCCAATCAAAGCTTCTGTCTAGATGCTATTGCAGGAAGAGGAGAGCAGCTCAATCAAACTAATAACGCCTCGAGAGGCATTAGCAGCTGACAGCACTTAGGGTGGCCTTGAGGTTGCTCTAAACCCAGCCAAGCTGACAAGATATCAGCTGAAGATTTGGGGAATCATAGCAAGCTTGACAATTCCCTTATTCTCATTGGTTCATGATCAATGGAGACTGACACTAGCAGAGTAACTGGCTCACTTTATGTAAACTGTAAAGCTAAGGACTATAGAAATCCCAGAGGATTTGTGCATCATGGAGGAAGGGGAGGGTTAAAAGAGGGTACTTTCAATCTTTTCTTCTTCAGGAAAAAAACCCTTACAGCTTTACTGAGAGCAGACTTTTTGTTTAAAGAAAAATGGATCATTTCCATCTGATCTGACACAGCTTGCACGTATGAATCTATTTAATGGCATTCTGCTGTCAAAGAATTTAATATATGCTGATACGACTGTAACATCAGCTGTTCTACAATGCAGTAGGAACTAGGAAAAGTAGGTAGAAAAGAAAAAAGTTGCTCACCATTTTGGTATCTTACATTAATTGTTTACTATATAGTTTTTTTTCTTCAAGGTATGAAACATTATTCCAGAATATAATACACAGGAAATATTCATCATGACCATGTGAGACCAGCTGCCTGGACCCAGTGGCCTGGGTTCATAAAACTTTATCATGTTTAGTAACATCTCAGAGAAACATTTTCCTTAGAGGAGTATGGCACAAGAGAGAAGAAAAAGGTGAAGAAGAAGCTGTCACGGTCATCTAACAAGCTTAATTCAGCTAGTTTTTTACCTTACAGCATTACACCTAGCTGCAAAACATCAGAGGATGAAGGCTTAGACAGAATATTAAAGAGGGAAGGGAGGAGTGGTTAGGAAAAATATTTGGGTGGAAAAATATTGAGAACCAACTTCTTACAATTCTGGTAAGCTTTCTCAGCTTCCTTTCTTTTTCTCCTCTAGAATCACAAGCAGATGTGAGAAAATACCATGTAAAAGACTGAACTTCTACCTTTAATAGAAATAAAAGAAAGTCTGTGATAGCAATACTGTGGGAACTGTTTTAAGGAATTGAGAGGTTCGGATAAATGTCAGGAGAGTTTTTCAAATTTCAAGTGTTTGTCTGAACAAAATCTCCAGAACTTAAGGTAAACCTCTTGCAGCCTCCACTTCTGTGCTAAAAGGCATTGTGTGGTTAAGAAGGAAGCAAAGCTTGCAAGCTTAGCATCTAGCACTCATTCCTGAATAACTGTTAGTTGGTTTTCCTCTTCAGTCCAAATAATTTTTATAGATGAAAGCAGAAAAAAGTTCTCTACCATCAACATGACTGTTCAGCTTGTAGACTAAGTGAATCCACACAAGAAAAGGGGTCCAGAATAGGGGATCTTTTTGCCACCAAAGTACATTTAAACTATATAGAGTTCAGAGGGGGTGGCGGTGAGGAAAACAGATATACTTCCAACAGGAAGACCCAAATGCCTGTACCCTATGGGAAGCCAAAACTTTTTTTAAAAAAGACCAAATAAACTTAATTTAAGCACTGAAATTAAAGGTAAGCACTGAGTTTCAAAATGTGCTTCCACTGACACAATGGCTTAATTTTCCTAATCATCACCGAAGTTGCTCAGTTAGGCAATTTTGTTATGACACTCCTTCAATTTCTCCAGAGCCAGTTAAATCTATCATAACATAGCTGGTAATTTTCAGGACAGATTCAACTATAAACATAGCAGCCTGTCTAAATGGAGCCCAAAGAATCAGGATTTCTGGGGAAAATATGGTATGTACATTCACAGACATGGAGTAAAATTGCTTCATTTCACACTGACAGATATTATATTTTTGATTCTCAGCTGCTCAAGAAAGTTTCCTTTGCAACCTGTTGTATCTCAGTCATCCAACAGGGACATTTTATGGAAAAATACCAAACAAACAGTAAACCTAAGTGCAGATCACCAGCTCCTGTAATTTGTAATACCAAACCTTTCATCTTCTTTCAAAGTCTTCAGCTCCAAGAACCAAGCAGCTGCATAGGAATCTTAGCTTTCAGATGTGTAAATGTGACTCTCTAACCTTTATAACTGCAGAAAAAAGCCAAAAATATATGGCAAGTCTACTTCCACTCCTCAAAGACAGCAAAAGAAATTGTAAAACCTCAAGATGCACTTGAAGTGCATATGCTTTTTGGGGAGGTTGGGGGAGCCTACCACCTGGAGGATTTTTTTAGTTTTGTTTTGGCAGTACTGCAAACGTCTCTATGACTGGGCCCATCTGGTAGACAAGGGGAAGGCTGTGGATGTGGTCTACCTAGACTTCAGCAAAGCCTTTGACACAGTCTCACACAGCAGCCTCCTGGAAAATCTGGCAGCCCATGGGCTTGGACAGGTGCACCCTTCACTGGGTTAAAAACTGGATGCATGACTGGGCACAGAGAGTGGTTGTGAATGGTGCCAAATCCAGTTGGTGTCCCATGACCAGTGGTGTCCCCCAGCCATCAGTACTGGGCCTGGTTCTATTCAACGTCTTTATTGATGACCTGGATGAGGAGATTGAGTCTACCATTAGTAAATTCATGGACGATACCAAGCTGGGGGGGGAGTCTCAATCTGCCGGAGGGTAGGGAAATGCTGCAAAGGGACCTGGACAGGCTGGGTCAATGGGCTGAGGCCAATGGTATGAGGTTCAACAAGGCCAAGTGCAGGGTCCCACGCTTTGGCTACAATAACCCCATGCAGCACAGCAGGCTGGAGGATGAGTGGCTGCAGAGGGACCTGGCAGAGAGGGACCTGGGAGTACTGGTTGACAACCAGCTGAACATGAGCCAGCAGTGTGCCCAGGTGGCATAGAAGGCCAATGGCATCTTGGCTTGTATCAGGAATAGTGTGGCCAGCAGGACTAGGGATGTAATTCTCCCTCTGTATTCGGCACTGGTGAGGCCTCACCTCGAGTACTGTGTGTAGTTCTGGGCCCCTCACTTCAAGAAAGATACTGAGGTGCTGGAGCAGGTCCAGAGGAGAGTTACAAGACTAGTGACGGGGCTGGAGGGAAAGTCTTATGAGGAGAGGTTGAGGGAGCTAGGGTTGTTCAGCCTGGAGGAGACTCAGGGGAGACCTTATCATTCTCTACAGCTACCTGAAAGGAAGTTGTGGTCAGGCTCTTCTCCCAGGCAACTAGTGCCAGAAAGGGAGGGCATGGCCTGAAGCTGCACCGGGGAGGTTTAGGTTGGATATTAGGAAGCACTTCCTCACAGGAAGGGCAATTAGACATGGGAATGGACCACCCAGGGAGGTGGTGGAGACCACATCCCTGGAGATGTTTAAGGAAAGATTGGATGTAGTGACATGGTCTAGCTGATGTCGTGGTGTTGGGTCATAGGCTGGACTCGATGATGTTGGAGGCCTATTCCAGCCTCAATAATTCTGTGATTCTGTAATTGCAGCACCATAAGTAAGCTCAGTATAAAAGAAGGCATCGATGAAGCTAAAGCTGCTAAGCCCATGCTCAGTCAAATATACCTCCACACAGCTTCTGAATCAGGGCTGTCTAGTAGCTAAGGTGAAGAACTAGAGGCACTTCTTTACCATACAATTTGGCGTCACGTCAGAGCATCTGGATTTGCTCTGAGCATGCACACACAATTCTCAGGGAGGCTAGTTAACGGAGGTACAGTGTGGGCTGATGCAACTGTCCAACTAGGAGAACCTTGGCTGCAGTCAGGCAGCACTTACATGGATAGCTCTTGTACCCTGCTCCATGGTGACCTTCCAGAGTCACCATGAGAATAGTGCTGCTCTTGCCATGTTGGTTCAATGACAGCACTCATGAGTACCACTATAGAATTCCCAGGCATAGGTATAATGATGCAATAAAAGATCTGCTGGCAGAATGCATTTAAAATAAGCTCCAAAGGATATTCCCAAATGCTTTACCACCAGACAATTTCCCAAATTTAATCGCTGCTGAAAACCCCTCTTGCTGATGAGAAATCTGGTGAAGAAGGAAGATGTTCATAAAGGACTACTAGAAGAATGGGTCAGAAAAAGAAAGAGGCTTTCCCAGCTATTCAAGCAGGTTTTGCTCTTCTTCCTGCAACTTCCATCATCACAGACAAGCGTTCACAAACTCTGAGCTCCATTTGAATAGATGTGGGTATTTAGTTTCTAGTCCCAATCCAACATTCTTTACTAACCTTAAGCAAGCTGGTGTTTTACCAAAGTTTGGAGCTTTTTTGTTTTGTTTCGTTTTTCTCATTTGTTTGTTTTTGTTTATTTTTTGATTTGTTTCTGATCAGTAAAATAGACATCATATTCACATAAATCTCAGGTGCCTTTTTTGCTAGTGTTAATAAAATAATTTGGGATTCTAGAATAAAACAGATACTGTGGATAGTGCTATTCTACTCTGTAACCTGGCTTTTCCATTAGATGATGAAGGGAAGGTAAAAAATCTGTTACAGACCTTCTTTCCAAGCCAGAAAAATACAAGGATTTCTGCTAGACTCCTGAGATAGCTCATAACTGCTGGGCATAAAAAAAATCAAAAGTTTATCAAGTACAGTGGGAATCAGTATTAATTTGGGAAACCACAGCATCTGAAGGATTGTAATGCAAGCCTTTTACCTCCTGGTTACTCCCTTAGATCCCTCCCTATTTGTAAATGTCCAAAGTCTGGGAGTACTTTCTATCCTAGCCCTACAGCCTGTTGTTAATGAAGGCAAAACATCCCAGAGCCTGCAATAGTAATGTCTCCATGCCATTGCACCTATTTTGCTATCAAATAAAAGAGCTGTCTCTTGTACATTTATAGAATCACTGAGACAGAAAAGCACAAGAGCAGAGGCAAGAGAGAATGTATAAACAAGTCCACTTAAATTTTGTTATTTCTTTTGTTAGGCTTTGTCAGAGAATTCCACACAGAAGGGTTATTTTTTGCGGTTCTAGGCTGTACTTCAATATCCTAGTAGCCACAAAGTAGAGTAATTAACACATTTTTTGCAGCCAGAAAAAGAACTCTTAAATCTTTTTTCCTCTAAAAGGTTAAAGGGAAATTTTTAGCCTAAACAGCATACACAGTGCTTGACACATACAGAGAACAACAGGATACAGAAGTGCCTGTCTTCTGAAAAACAGTGATGAAGACAAGTAAAAACAAGCTGTTGCACACAGACCAGGGTCTGTACTAACCGAATAGCTGACAAAATAATTTATGCTATCATGTGATCCATCCTTATAATCAACACTGAAGATGGGAGTAGGGCAACAGATGAAAATTTTAAATATGGGTTGGTGTTTTTTAGCAGAAAAAATAATCAGGCAATCTAATGAAAAATCATAACTGTTATAAGGAGAAAGCATTATCCTCCATACAAGGAAAAGGTTCTGGAAAGCAAATAGTTCACAGGGATATTTTTTCGAGAAACTCTCACTTCATTATCCTTGTGAAAAACTTAAAATTGCTGAATTACCTTCAGCCATTGTGAGTCTATTTCCAGCTGCAAGCTGTATAGAAGTGCACAGTGTTCAAAACTTGGAATTTATTAAAAAGTGGTTAACAACAATGTGAATTCCAGCCAGCTGAAAAGAAAAAGGGAGACTATTAAACTAGAAAATATTGTTATTCTGACCTTTCTCAGTGCTATATTTTCAGTCTGTTTATTTAGAGAGACTTAAAGAGACATGAACTAGAAAATATTATGCTGTGGGTCCTGTCAACTGTGCTCATCTGGAGAACAGAATTTCATTGGGGAATATGCATCTTTCATGATTGTCACATGGTGCTGAACACTCATCTCCTCCCTGAACTCATTTTTTTTGGAGGGGTTGTGGAGGAAAAGAAGGAAAAGGAAGGATAAAATGAGGTGGGAGAGTGAGGGGAAGGGAAAGTTTAGAGATTAAAATCACTTCTACCTGTGTTTAAATATACAATGTATGTGTTTCCCAAGGGTAATGATTTTTCTAGGACAGCTTCAGCACAGGAATTATAAACTAGTTTTATAGACCCAAACCTGATATCATATAAACTTCCAATTTGGCAGTGTCTTCTTGGAACAGGCTTTATATTAAAAATGTGGCAATAAAATCAAGACATTGTAGAGATCCTATTGCCTAAAATGTTCGTTTTGTTTATTAATGGGTCTGATTCTTCAGAGTAACAGGCACTTTCAATCTCACATAAATCCTTTTTTCACCTTATTTTCTGAGATTGTACTTAAAAGCCATATGATTTCTCAAACTCATCCTAGTCCAATAATTATAATATTATTTCTTAATTTCAGAGATAAGCTAATACTGTAATTAATTAAATTCTATACACAAGTAACGGACTTGGATGTATCTTCAAAAGCCAGGTGGAAATTAAAACTAAGATCTAAGATTCCCTAAACTGCAGGTCTTCCCCAAAGACATACACGTGTACATATGCTTTTTACTTAGCATGGTTAATATTCTGCGAACTGTAGACTATATCATAAATAAAAGAGAGAAAGCATAATTAATGTTACTCTCAGAAACGTAACTACAGCACTTTTTGACCCTGTGACTTAATCCATTAGCTGGGCCTATAACAGCTTTTGTAACCTACTTACATTCTTGTGCATATCAGGAGACATGCTTCTGTAGTCATGTTTTTAATCAATTTTTACAGATAAGCCTATGAAATATCTCCAGATGAAAATTCTTTCTTACATATTTTCTTTCTTTTTCTTGCTATCTCATACCTTTACTCCATGAGGTTTTGTATTTCTTGTCCTGAAAATGCTCTATTCCACCTTTTTTTGGCATGTTTTTTTCTCTCAGCTTAACCTGCTTGTAACTTTTTTCCCTCCACAACTTTCCTTATATCCTTTCTATTCTAATCCTTCTTCTCTACACAGCACTAGAGAAGCTGCACCTGGAGTACTGTTCTCAGTGCCAGGCTTCTCAGTAGAAGTGACATGAACATACTGGAGTAAGTCCAGTACAGGATGATAAAGATGATGAATGAACTGGATCATCTGTCATAGAGGAAAGGCTGAGAGGGCTGGTACTGTTCAGCCTGGGGAAGGGAAGGCTCAGGAAGCCCTTATCCATGAATACTAATACCTGATGTGAGGGAATGAAGAAGAGGGACAGGATAGGAGGTGATGGGCCCAAATGAAAACACATTAAATCCCACCTGTACATAGAAAAGCACTTTTTTACCGTCACACTCTAACACACATTGCCCAGAGAGGTCTTCTTGCATCCTCTATCCTCAGACATGTTCAAAACCTAACTGGACACACTCCTGGGCAAGCTGCTCTAACCGACCCTTCGCTGAGCAGGGGGTTAGACTGGATGAGGTCAAGAAGACCCTTCCCACCTATTATCAGGTTCTGTAATCCTGTAACACGTTCTAGTTCATTATACTAGTCCTTTCCTTTTCTGCCTTTTCCTCCTCCCTACCTAATCTCCATATCCCGTCTTTATAGTCTTTTGCTTTGCTCTTGGTTTCCTGCAGGATTCTGTGACCTTTTTCCGCAGGCTTTGTGTGTGACTCTATTTAAAGCCTGTCCCCACTTTAAGACCTGCATGCGGCCCATTGCTAAAATCTGAGGGGCAAAGCCATAGATTTCTGACTCATTTGAGTCCTAGAGCAAGTGCTCTAACCTTGAAATGATTAAACTGATTAAATATAAAATAAAACTGAAACCATCCCAAGCATCAATTCGAGGGTTCAGAGTTCAATCAGGGTTTAGAAACCAAGAACGGAAATCTAAACTGTTTAGGACTAACAAGTTTAGGACTTACAAGTTTAGGACTTGTATTTTGTGGAAACAGAACCAGAAGTTTTTGCTTCAGAGCCAAGGGTGCACTGAGTACATTTGATACTATATACAGTCAATGTGGGGAGGAGCTCAAGCACTCAGCTCCTGGAGCAGGCTGTGATAGCTTTTCTCCCTCTTCATGCCTTTTCCCATGCACAGAATCATTCACATGGGCTTTCTCTGCCACCCACCTCCGGAGTCAAGTCAGTCGTTCTGCTTTCACGTGTTTCAATAGTTTGGATGTCTCAGCTCTTCTGAGCTGGAGCCAGAATGCTGCAGGAAAATTCATTCTTGATACTAAGTGACTTGATTACACAAGATAGTTCTGGATCTCTCACCAAAGAACTCAAACTCCATGAAATTTCACACCTGCTTTCCAGACTGAAAAAGATAGGTGGGTTCAATTAACCTATCCAATCCAAGAGGAGCTGCTGCATTTTATTTCACTCAGCTTTATTACAAAAGCAGCTGTCTAAAAGAAACAAGCAGATTCCTTGACCAGTTCAACTCATGTGCAACCTTTTTGAATCTGTTTATGCTCATTGGGTTGTCTAGAGACAGCAAACTTTCGCCTTATTTTGAGATGCATTTTATCACTATGATTCTTTGCAATAACATTTCTCTCTAATTTTGTTTTTCCTTTACTCCACCTCACTCTTTTCTGGGCATACCATCTGAAACTCTAGGGATATCTTCATCAACATTATCTTACTTTCCAACATCTTGTCAGACAAATCACTCTTTGACTCAAGCACAGTGCAGTAAGTCTGAATAAGAAAAGACATGCAAGCTGGTACAGAGATGAAAATATTTACAGCAGCCTCCAAAGGATACATAACATACAAACAATTTCATTTAAATTCTTAATGAAGGTAAGTATTTGAAGTATCCTGATATTTTGGCACATGACAAGAGAAAAGAAGTAGCTGTGTGTAAATGAGTGTTTGTGTGAATGCACGTAGCTGCACATACCTCTATGTGTCTGTGTCTCGGTGTGTATGTATGTAGTTATAGCAGGAACAAGGGACCTCTTTGCCAACACTGACTTACAGTAGATCCATAACAGTACACTGTACATTTACGACTACATTTGACAACAAACAAAAAATAAAGAAGGAAGATTTAGATTAGAAATTAGGAACTGATTTTTCACTGTGAGGGTAATGAGTCACTGGAGCAGGTTGCCCAGGGAGGCTGTAAATGCCTCAAAACTAGCTGTGTTCAAGACCAGGTTGGATGGGGCTTTGAGCAACCTGGTCTAGGGGAAGGCCTCCCTGTTCATGGCATGGGATTTGGAACTAGATTATCTTTAAGGTCCCTTCCAACTCAAACCATTCTATGACTCTATGATCTGTTTATCCTATCCTGCTTTTTTTGTCCTTGCTTTGGAGCAGAGCAGTCACTTTTACAACTGTCCACTCACAAATTACACAGACCATATGAGACATTGAAAGCTGAGGCTACAAAGTAATTGATGAGAAAGATTAAATCTTTCCAATTAATACATATGCTAAATGTAGTTCTGCTACAGATATTTTAATCCAGCGGCTCCAGACAGAGCACCATATTTAAAAAATAGATCAATTTCCATTGGAACACCAAAATTAAAATAAAATAAAAATAAGGAGGAAAAAGTGTATGTTCGTGAAAATTCATTTCATTATGGAGGACAAGATGCTGCAAATGGAAATCATTTCACAGAGTAGGATTTATACATAAAAACTAGCTAAGTATTTTCAATGCTGCAATGCAAGTAGTAAAACACTTCATTTCACATACATGCCATATATAAACTATAAGTCTTAGCTTCATCTAAAATATAGTTAAAATAACTCTTTTTGCTTTCACTGTAGAAGTATTATGAAACAGAGTTTTAATTTAGTTTTAGATAGAATATGCACAACATATGTATGCATTTATACTTGCACATATTTTTGCATTTCCCCTCCAGCTTAAACATACAACACATAGGAAAAGATGCTTATGTATGTGTTTCCAAGTATGTAATTTTGCTCAAAATTATTAGTTGCAGCATCAGAAAATTGTGTGCTTTGCTTTGAATCCACAGCTTCAGGTATGGCGCCAACAAGCATAAAGTGAGTTTTGTCACCTGGCCTTGTTAATGATGCTAAGCTGACAGCAGGTCATTGCTACATGCCCATGTAACTCTCCATGAGAGTGGGAGATATTAACTGAGTCAGCTTTGTTGTGTGATATTAAATAAGGCAATTTTATAAAGAAAAAAAAAAGGACTAAAATAGCAAGAAATAACTAAATACTACTACTACTACTAGCAATAGCAAAAAGCTAAAAGGATCCTTTCCACAAGAGCTAAGGTAACATTACTCTGTCAGAGGGACCTCAAGAAACATCTGAAGCTGGGAGGTTTGGATATGTTATGGGATATTGTCCATATTCCAGGACAATATAGGTACTGTCCGTATTGTCCATATCCCATGCTCTACAGCCTGTTATGTCCAGAAAGGTTCACTGAATCATACTGCAAGTGGAAAAGGAGTTAAGAAAAATGCATGCACAGATTTGTTAGGAGAACATTTTTTAGTTATAGGATGGTTCGACATAATACGTATGAGGGTATTGTTGTTCCCTTCTGCTAGCCACTGGGAGCCATGCAGGCTTCACATGGATTAAAATGAGAGAATCTCTGCATCTTTCTATTATTCAGATATAGACTCAAAAAAGTCTGGTTTCTATTAAAGCATTTTTCTTTGTCTGCAGCCTGCATTTTGGCTTGGATTTGGGAGTTTTATGAAAGTTATCTGCAAGTATTTTCTGAGTTTACCTGTTCAGCTAGCCACCACCCTGCCTCAAAGGCCAAAA
>VZZY01011130.1:676-31683 GCA_013400335.1 Eurystomus gularis | reverse complement strand
TCTTTTCTTGGGTTTTATTTCTTCTTCTTCTTGTTACATTCCTTTAAATTATAATTATTATGATAGTATTTTGTTATTGTTATTATATTTTATTTTACTTCAGTTATTAAACTGATCTTGACTCACGAGTTTTACTTTTTTCTTCTGCTTCTCCTCCCTCTCCCACTGGGAAGGGGGAGGTGTGAGTGAGCAGCTGCATGGTGCTTAGTTGCTGGCTGAGGTTAAACCAGGACAGAGAAGGATAAGCAAAGGAGGCTATAGCAAGAGTTAATTGCTCTAACCAGACAGTTAAGCAGAATCGAGAAGACTTTTGCAGAACCCAGGAGGAGGAACTAGAGCTTTAAAATATATTACTCTATATATCTCTTTCTGTGTGGAGAATTGCTTTCTGGCCATAGGAAATGCCCTGGAAATTCTGTTTTCAAAACAGACTGGAGAAAATAACTTCAAGGGTCTTATTTATCAGGCAGTAATAAAGTAATAATAACAGTGATTAAGTAATAATTTGCAAGTAACTTTGGAAGTGTGCTCTTGCGTTCCTCTCATGAAATTATTTGTTACAGCTTGTTTTCTAACAAAAAACAAGTGTTAACAGAAATGAGTAATAACAGGAGTGCTTGAAAGATGTGCCCTACCTTTTATCAACTTCAGTGTTTTTAAGAATCTAGAATGCATAAGCTTATACTTCAGTTTGTAGGACAATGAAAGTTATTTTGTTAAGTGCAAGTCCTCAGGCCTACTTGAAGGGAACAGTAGTCATCAAGTGAACCTTGTTTAAGTGTGTGCTTCTGAATTAAAAGCCTAACCTGAACGAAGGTGGTTGTTCTACGAGAACCTGAAGGTGAAAGGACTTGAATTCCTTTATGTTCGATCCAGACTTTCAGTCTTTGAAGCTTAAGGGTTGGAAACATATCTATTAAGTTGAAAGTAAAGATTATGATGAAACAATTTTGACAACATAGTCAATTAAGGTATAAATGGAAAAAAGGGTATTTTTTTACTTATTGTTGTAAATAAATGATGATAAATACTAAAAGTCTGAAAAATTGGCCAGTAAGACGATCTAAAATTACCTTGTACCTTGGACATCAGTCATTGACCAACTTTTAGAAGCTGTTTAGTGAAGTTGAAAGAGTTTTAATATCAAGCACAGTAATTAATTGTTCATTAGAAGACAAAAAAAATTAACTGGTAGTCTTACTTGTAAACAACAACATAGGTAAATACAAATATTGCAGCATATTAATTATATTTAATGTATTTTCCATAAAATCTCTAAGCAGTAGAAGTCACATCTTGGAGTGTCTCTTTTTCATTCAGATTTTACTTAGAAGTATATGCTTGTATTTAAATCCCAGGGACTTCAGTGTGTTTCAGATGCTGTTCTTATTCTTAATGCTTTGCTGAGTTAGTGCTAAGGTGTTAAAATGTTCATACTATTGAATTCTGAGCATGGATAAAGACTTAATAAAAATGCAATGCAAAAGCATGATTTACTGCTTTATATGTCTTCCAAAGGGGACAAAAAAAAAGGAAGTTTGGGTAATGTTCCTCTTCCCCACTTCTCAGTTTTGAAGCTTATAATTATTTCTGTTTGTCCAAAGTTACCTCCAAACTGGTCTTTGGAGGGAGCACTGTGTTGGAGGATGAATCACAACTTGCATGACCAGTAGAGGAAATTTTAGAATAGGTCAATAAAGTGGACAGTAACAGATTGCTAAGACCAGCTGGTATTCACCCCAGACTTCTAAGGGAACTGAAGGATGAAACAGCTGAGCTATGAACTGTGCTGTGTACATGATTATTTGAACCTACGCCAGCATCAGAGTAAAGGAAGCAAGGTGAGAAATGTCATGGAGTTTTTAAAAAGGTTTATGGGGTTTGAGGGTCTAAGATTAGCAAAGTTGATACCCATGGTGCAGATAAACATTACTAAAGGGTAGAATTAGTTAATTTCATAAATTACTAATATACTGGCAAATCTTCTCTGTGTCAGTAAGAGTTGAAAGCAAATAGGATTTTGGGAACTGCTAGGAAAGAAAAAAAAAAAAAGTGTCACTGTACAAGTTCGGGCTGTGCCCATGTCCTGCATAGTTTGTGTGGTTTTGTTTCTTCTTGCTAATAAAAGGTATAGTGGAGGTACAGCAAAACTGATCAAGATTATCAAAACAAATAAAGGAAGTCTTTATTTCTGAAGTCTTTATTTCCCATCTGAAGGAGCTGGGTCTCTTTAGCTTGGAGAAGAGGAGACTGAGGGGTGACCTCATAAATGTCTATAAATATGTTAAGGGCGAGTGTCAGGAGGATGGAGCCAGGCTCTTTTCAGTGTCGTCCAATAACAGGACAAGGGACAATGGGTACAAGTTGGAACATAGGAGATTCCATAAAAATATTAGAAAAAACTTTTTCACGGTGAGGGTGACAGAGCACTGGAACAGGCTGCCCAGGGGGTTTGTGGAGTCTCCTTCTTTGGAGACATTCAAAAGCCACCTGGACGCATTCCTGTGCGATCTATTGTAGGTGATCCTGCTCTGGCAGGGGGGCTGGACTAGATGATCTTTGAGGTCCCTTCTAACCCCTAACATTCTGTGATTCTGTGATTTTGTGCAATGTATAATTAAGAATGGGAACTCTGTGCTGATAGACTTCATCAATGTTTAAAATTTACTAGGTATAAGAAGCAACTACACAAATGCATGGAAGAACAATTTGTCGAGTATTATTAAATGTAAAGGTTTAGCTCTGGAATTGGACAACCTCTGAAAAGCCAGTATATGGACACTGGCAAACAAGTGTATGTTTGACTTGTTCTTGTACTTCTTCCTATGCATTTCTATGATCCCTGAAAGAGGTTGACTTTTGATCCAACAGGACATAGTCATACTTATGAAGAGATTACTGGAGTCAGCAGTGTAGTTATGATACTAAGTGCCTTTTTGACTGAATCTTGCTCATTCTGTTGCCTTGTCCCACTTAATCTGATCCTTGCTGGCTCCTTGTCCAATCCGTTTGTGTGGTTCTCTAGCTCCTTTCAGATACTGTACCTAAAAAAGCGGGGTTGAACAGCTGACATTCCATTTCACAGGGTAAGAACAATACGGTGCTTCTTGAATCAACCATGCCCACCTTAGGTGTCACTGCACTTGAGTCCTGTTACTCTCTTTTTAATAGCTTCTGTCAAGCCTTCTAAGGCCCAGGCAGCTAAGCCTTGATGTAGGAATATATCTTAAAATGTAGAGGTATGAAAACCGCAGAATTATTAAGAGCCTAGCTCCAGTAGACATGTAACTTCACTGCTGGGGACACTAGTATGTTTTGCTTTTCCCTGTTCAACACAGTCCGTTGTAGCAGAAAGCTCATCTCAACCTTCCCTTTTTCCTTTTCCCTGCCTGGAAAACTAGTGAAGTTTTAAAACCTTCCAGGTGTTGAATCAGTGTTGGTTAAAACTTTCATTTCTAGTGTGGAGCAAAGCAGGTGTTCAGACTGTAACTAAAAAAATATTCTTCTCATTTCTGAGAGTAGATAGTTGCTTCTTGAGAACTAGGATTTCAGAGTTGATTTTTTTTATCTTCAGAATTTTATCAGCTGCCATTAGAAAAACTTGAGAGTTTAATGTTTATGAATGAACGAACATTATTTAGAAACTTTTTAGTCAGTACGGTAACACTTAGCTTTTCAAAATAAAAATGCTATTTATGCTTTAAAAAACTTAGTGACTTAGTTTGGCCATTTTCCCAAAAGTTGTTCTCTTTAACTGTAAACTCCTGTGTTTACACAGGAAAAAGGGTGTTTAGGAGGAAAGGGTGGAGGCACGAACACAAGTGCATTTGGTTAATCAGTTGTGAGTGTGCTAGGGCCTGTTACATGCCTATGCTTACATACATCTTGCAAACTAGGACCTTGTCGTGGTCGGGCGCGCAGTGGTCCGACCACCTCCCAAAGGGAGAAGGGTTGAGGGTAAATTGGGACATCTACCCCCCAGGCTTGCAAGCAAACACGGAGACCATAAGAGTATCTAACAAGTTTATTACTAAACATATTCAAATAAAACCTTATTTACTCTATGGAAATACTACAATATTAAAGAACACCACGCCCACCCATTCACTCCCTCTCTCACCCACCGAGAGATAAGGGCAAATAAGGACTTAATTATGTCAAGATACGACCTGTATGTGTGGATGGTGCGTGTGTGTACGTGCATGTGTCCTTTCAGCGTGTGGCGATGGTCCCCGTGGAACGGCGACGATGTCCGACCGGCAGACCTAGACTNAGCTTTCGGTGCAGTTTCTTCGGCACCACTTCTTCACTTTTTCTGGCAACGCGGCCTTCTGCGGTGTGGCTTTCTGCAGCACGCGGCTTCTTATGGCCTCTTGTTGCAATTTCTTCTTCTTGCTGCAGCTTGCAGCTTTTTTTCTGGATTCTTTCAGTTTTGGCTCGTGGCAGCAGCTCACGGCGGTGGCAGCGATTGCGCACCTTACGGCCGGCGGCAGCTCACAGCTTCTTTCTCTCCCCCGGATTCCTAGAGCAGTGGGAGTCAGCAGTTCTGTCCGGTGGCTCTCCGCGGCGGCTTAATTACCTGTTATTTTTTTATCTTGGTCCACCTATTCATGCCGTGATTGTACAGTATTTCAATCGTAAGATGCATGTGCTGGCAACTCTAGAGATTCTAAGCTGAAGTACTTATTTTTGTACATGTAAAGTCATGTACGTACAGAGCAGTGAAGATTGTATTAGTAATATAAAAGGTGCTAGGTGTTAAAACCATCTGACAAGATATTCCCTTTTTTATCTTTTTACAGAGCTATAAGAAAAAGTATCCCTATATTACACTTATAAGTGTAATTACTCTCCAACTGTCATATGTATTATGTATGCTTCAGTTGTTTTCTCATGCAGATTATGTAATTATACAAGTTAAATAGGATGGGTATTTTGTGGTAAATTAAATTTTTTTCAAAATAGCCTGATTCACAGAGAAGCTTTATGTGAACATATCTATAAAGGCAGTCACTGGATGTATTTAATAGCTGATTATAGAGGCATGTTCTTCTGAATTACCTTGCAGTAGCCTGTCAGAAATAAAATACCAGATTACATTTGTGTCTTTCCTGTTACCAATGATGCCAGTTATTATGTACCCTTGAGAAATTATTTATGATAAAATCCTCTGTTTTGATCGAGTTATCATGAGGCATGAGTTTAAGTTATCATGAAGCATGACTGAGTTATAATGATGTATGCATGAATTGCACCAATTCAACAGCAGCGTTGTCAATATAGGAACACCAGTGCACATGTGCATGACTGAACACGTTTGAGGGAGGTAAGAAGTGACAATCTCTTAGAGGAAAACTTAAGAAATATTCACTCTTGTAGGAACTACTGTTCCAAAAATATGAGCTACCGATCAATAGAAATTGTCAAAGAGGGCAGAGGCCTGAACGAACAGGAACTTGGAATACATCAGCAACTTTGCATTATATTTTCCACGTTATCTGTTGTGGTGAAGGTGAAAAATAGCAAGTACGCATACTTTCTAGGAGTTTGCAATCCAACTTGATGTAAAGTAATGGAAACGTTTTCAGTTTCAAAGCTGCCAGGTAAAACTGTGAAACATTATTTATATTCCTGCCATCGTTAATAGCTTCATACTGATTTTTCAAGTTTTAGATAAATGTAGATGTAAAATAAGATGGAGTGCAAAAGCTTTTTCATAGTACTTGAAACATAGTCTGTTCTCTATAAAAGGGCTGGTTCAAATTATTAGGAGTGATGAACAGTTCCTGAGGCTAACATGTGCTGAAACAACCTTAGGTTGCTTTGGAAACAAGAACTTTTACCAGCTTCCTGGCCACTCAGCATTCAGGCATTCTTCCTACTGCTGTGGGCTGTGACTGGTATCCTTATTTTGTCCTTGTTTTAATAATAATAATAAAAAAAAGTGTCTTCAATAATGCTGCATAATGATTTAGATGTAGTTTATAATTTCTTTGCTGTTTTGAAGTGGGTTGTTACTGTGCTGGTGAACCCTGCAACTCTGTATGGAATCTGAAAATGGAGTTAATAACACCTGTGTAGCATCACAGTCTAGGAAATAGGCTTGGTTTTGTCCTTTTTTTGAGACTAAACTTTTGTTTGTTTTGTTGCATGCCATATTGTTGGGCAGCAGTTGTGGAGCTGTTAAAACAATTCAGGTCTTTTAAAGGCTGCCTTCTGTCAGCCAAAAGACATGTATTGTCAGGCTTTTGATTTCAACACTGGTGAGGCCACATCTGGAGTACTGTGTTGAGTTTGAGGCTCCCCAGTAAAAGAGAGACATGGACATACTGGGGAAAGTTCAACAAACAGTTACAAAGATGGTGGACTGGAGCATATATGCTATGAGGAAAGACAGAGCTAAGACCATTAACATGAAGAAGAGAAAAGTTTTATCAATTATATAAGTATCTGAAGGAAGAGTGCAAAGAGGATGGAGCCAGGCACTTTTCAGCGATGCCCAGTGACAGGACAAGAGGCAATAGGTACAAACTGAAACACAGGAGGTTTCTCCAGAACATCACAAAACACTTTTTTTAGTGAGAGTGGCGGAGCACTGGCAGGAGTTGCCCACAGAGGTTGTGGACTCTCCCTCCATCCCTGGAGATATTAAAAAGCTGCCTGAACACCAGCCCCAGGCAAGTGGCTGTAGGTGGCCCTGCTTGAGCAGGACGTTGGACCAGATGACCTCTAGAGATCCTTTCCAACCTCAGTAGTTCTGTGATTTATAGCAAGTTAGTCCACATTTTGCTCTGAATAACTGAGAACTTCTGCAGCCTTTGTTATATAGCTGCAACCTTATCTTCTATTAAAGATCTATTCCTTTGTATCCAGATAACTTTTTCAGAGGTAAAGAATGCAAGTCTTTCAGTTGAATATCCAACTATATGGGGCACAAGCTAATGTTTACTTCCAAGAGTTAGACTTCTAAACAGATGAGGTAGTCATAATGAGACTCAGTATGGCTACATCCTTTGAGCCTGTGACCCCAGGCTTGTTCTTTCATTTTTCAGTGAAAACAAACTGCAAGACGACTGTTGTCTTAGCTAAGAGGGTAGGAAAGGTGCAAGGTCTTGTGTAATTTTCTGTACGCTCCATTACTGAGTGACAAAATAACTCTACTGAGCATTCTGTGTATTTTGTGTAATGTAGTTTTCAAGATTTATCTCAACTAGGAATTCAGACTTTTTAAAAATAAATGTTCAGATCTGCATGTTCCTTTTGAAGCCTGCATTTCAAGGGGTTTTTTTTATTCAGCAGAATTATGTATTTTAGAAGGTTTTTTTTTTTCTTTAACATACAGATGCACAGGCATGACTCTTCCTACATGAAGATTGTGAGTAACAGATTAGATCAAGACCTGTGGCAGAAATGTAAATGTGGATAGTAGTTCATAGATGTAGATTATTTCAGTGGCACCTACGAAGAATGTAATTGTTTCAGAGATCTGTGGAGTAACTATGTAGGACTGAATCCACATTTTAATGAAAGACTATTCTGTAGACTTCCAGCTATGATGTTATATTGGTAAAACAGTCTTGTTGCCACTTCCTTCAGGACTCTTAATTTCAGACAGGTCATTGCCACAGGTGGCGATAGTTGACTACAGTTGAATGTGGATGAGGCTGCATGTTTGAGGGAGACAGTAAAATCAGTCTTTCCAGCAGCTTTGAGGTATTTGTCCATCTATACACAGGCAACCACATGGGTTAATTTTGGACTTATGTTAATAAGGATGTGGGATTGTGGAGATAAGAGGAACTGTGAAGACAGGGAGATAAGTTCTATGTGTTTCAAAGTGCCCTCGCACTTTGTTTCTCAGTCTGAGAGGGCAGAGCAGTCAGAACATCAGATGAGGTACTACTGAGTAAAAATTTTCTAGTTCAGATGCTGGGGCCATGTATACACCCCACTTAAGTGTAATAGATATAGCATATAGACAGAACTTGAAGGGATGTGTGATTCTTGATACTTAACATTCCTTTTTAGTTGCATAATAACTGAAATAAGATGTGATTTTGCAAAAGTTAATTTTTTAATAGGATGATCAAACTTCTGGAGCCGTGAGAGCTGTCTATGCGTTTTGAGATCCCATGGTTTGATTCTTCTCTCATTAGCATGACAACACTTACGTCTTTTTCCTTCGATATTCACCTCCTTTCTGCAGTAGCTGCCCACTGTGACAAGGCAGTGGGCTTTCTCTTTTTCCAGTGTGAGCAGACATTTCCTGTTTTCTATTTAAAAAAAAAATTTCTATGTTCTCTATACTTTATTTGATTTGATTTCCTGTTAGTCTAGATCTTTACTTCACCTGTTAGATCTTTCTATTAAATTTTCATTCCCACCCCCTTGCCCCGTAGGCTTTTTCCCTTTTTTCTGGTTGGAAATAGATAATAGTTTTGTCTCTGGTATTTTTACTCCCCTATAAGTTAATAAGCAAATGTGTTAAAAATTTCTAGAGGCAGTAGGAAGTATTAGAGTTTTCATTGGAAAGTGAAATATTTCCAATAGGCAAGTAATATGTATCCTCTGCTTCTTACTGCTGCCATCTACATAAGGATGTGACCTGAATTCTCCTGAAGAAGTATCACGTAAGTTTGCAGTAGTTTGTTGCATAATTGTGTAACTACATACAACTCCTGCATGAGTTCCTAGAGTAAATATTTTCTACTTTTATGCATTTTTTCTTAGGGTTGCACTGCCTTAAGTATTGCTGCAACATTGTATGTAACTCCATCCTGGGTGAAAATTCCAGAGGGAATTAGCAAGATCATTTCTAGCATTCTTTATTGATTTGAAAGTTGGGAGTTAAAATAGGGCATGTTTAACTGCTGATTTCTTTTTTGTTTTTCTGAATGTTTGTTTATCTGTGTATTACCTCTGTTATAAGACTTGTAAAGCAAAAATATTGCTTTCTAGTGCTGGAAAAGGTGAATGTATTTGTATTCTATTTTGTCCCCCATTAGTATCCAGTTCAAGACTGTCAGGCAAGTAAATAAAAAAAATCAGATAATTTCACTTTTTTTATAGTGATTGTTAAGGAAATTGTTTTGTTTCCTCTAACATGATGATCTGCAAAGTTCCAAGGTAACCATAAAATGTTACCGTATTTTCATTATGGTTTGGATAAGTAAGGCTTGAAGATGGCATGGGACCTGTGCCACAGAAATGCCCAGGTCTTCTAGTGGAAACTGCAGTTCTAGCATTGATAAGACAGGCAACTGAAAATGATGCTTTTAAGAATGACTGTTTTCAGCATATAGGTGATGAGAAATTTGAGGTCTGTTAAAGTGTGTAACAGCACGAGAAAATCGTTGCATCGTCCTGAGATCCATAGCCCCCGACATGCTCTTCTGGGTTCACTAGGGGCTCTTCTTAAAGCATAACCAGAAAAAAGTGAAGCTTTAGTGGGAACCTCTTTTGTATCCAGTAGCTCAACTGTCATTCTGTTCCTTTTAAACTTGGGGTATTGAGTTCTCACATTGGTGGTTAAAACCTACTTTGCTTTCACATGCGTAGTAAGCAGAGTGTGTCGTTTTTCCTGGGACAGGATTTAGCCTTCCTGTTAAATCTGTGCTAAAAAAATTGCAAGACAACTGGCTGTTGCAGGTAGTGTGGGGAGAAAGACAAAAGAGAAGGATTGTGGTTTTGTAACCCATTTGCTGGGACCCTGGATATCAGTCCTTCTTCCAAGAAGTACTTTTCTACTTAGCTCAGTAATTTAGTTTTTCAGAATACCAGGTTCTTTTCTGCACTGTGGCAAGTTCTCAAGTGGAGCATCATGCTACCTAGCAGGTGTAGAGTATTAAGTGGTTTAGGAGAGTGATTCACATTTGTGTCTCCACCAGCTCAGAAGGGACTAGAATCTAGTTCCTTCCATCTCTGAGGTCTTTAACTTCTCATCTGTTTGGTAGTATCCTAGACAACAAAGTTCAAAGTCCTCAAGAGGTCATTTAGTCTATGTCCCAATCCTCAGCAAAATTTATTGTGCTTAGACAAACATTTTTTAAGACTGACACAGCTCTCAAAGATCTCTCTTAAAATTTACAGAAGTAATTTAAATTTAGGAAAATCCTCTTGATAATAATTCTTGTTCCATCTAGTTTTCTCAAGAATCATTAGTGAGCTAGAAATTTTAATCCTATATCTTGACTAGACTTCTCATCTATATCCATCTCCTTCTGAAGTCAGTAGCATATATTTTTATTACAACATATTTTCTACTCAAGTATTTGAAGCATGTATAACTTAATTTGAAACAATCATGCTGTAAAAGCTTGAAAACTAATTTAGTTTGTGAAATAGTATAGAGAATTAGATAAACAACAGTAATACATTGAGTGAATAACATTTGACAGTGAAGATTTGTGCTAGGGGAAAAAAGGAAGAAAATAAGGGACAGAGATATTGGATTTAAGGAAAGATTTGTGTGGTTTTGGTCTTTTTGTTTGTTTGCATAATAATTAGAATAGTTCCTACTAGTACATTATCAACCCTATGCTATTATTTTAAGAGAAATTCTTATGATAATGTGTGAATAATAAGAAATAAATTCAGCTTACATGATGCATTTGGGAGATGCTATTTGTATGAATTATTTTCTGAAAAGAAAGAATAAGCCAAAATTTCTGTCAACTTTAATGTACGTTTAGACAATCACTTTGTCGTATTTTATAACAAGGTGATTACATCACATATTTAAAAATACATCTTTTTGGTGAAGATAAGGAAAATAGGTATATTCTCATTTATATTCTAAGATAATGTTAATTTTTTAATGACCTGGTGGTCTTTGACAATTTTTGTGCATATATTTAGACAAAAACGGACACAAAAATACTTAATTTTTGGATTGCTTCTTTATTGCTCAATGTTGAGACATTCTGACATATCTTCTTTAAGATTTGTTATGGTTAAAATTCAATTCAGAATACTAATCTGTGCAGACTGTCTGAAGTATGTTGCATGGTATTTTACATATGACTTTCAATACTTCAAACTATTTGTACAATTAACATTAGCATGTATTTTCAGTTTTTATATATTAAAAAAAATCTTGTTCTAGGTTAACATGCTAATAAATTTGACTGAAGAGCAAAAATTTTGATTTTTTTTTTTTTTTGGAGAATGCAAGCAATAAATGCAAAACCTCTGGTTTTTTTTTTTTCCTGCATGTTCTATGATATATTTTTTCTTTGTGCATTGACTACACTTGGCAGCAAATATGTTTCCTGATCATTAATGTTTTTTCTAATTATTAAGTATTAAGAGTGAGTGTATTTCTGTTTACCTTCGCAGTAAAAAAAGAGGAGGAGGACTTTGAAGAAAAGAAATCCATTAAGAAACGAATCAAAGAATTAAAAGTCTTGGACCCAAAGATTGCACAGAATCTGTGTAAGTAGATTCTGGTTTTATGACAAAGTAATGTTGTATAAATGTTCCATAAAAATGTCTTTTTCTCTCGTTCGACTGCCTGATAACCTAAATTCTCACATGCTTTTTTTTTTATTTAGCCCAAGCATGTGAGTTAATACAACTGAAACATGCTTAAAAAGACCTAGAAAACAGTTAAAGGTTACCCCTTGTTTAAGATTGAGATTCCCTTCTGTATATATTGAAGTACAAGACTACAGCTATATATCTAATTATCTATATTTTCAACTTGTTCATCAAGCAATGCTGCCTGCCCATCTACCCCCCAACACACCATACCCTCCCATCTACAAGATGTCTGGCCATCTCTCATGTGCTTTCTAGAAATGAGGCAATACTCAGTATTGTGCAATAATATGCAAATAAAGCTAGTGAAGTTTTGGTGGAGAAAACTGCTATAAAGAGTAGGCTTCTAAATGCTGACAGAGGTAAAATAGGCAATGATTGGATTAAGGTGAATGAATAAGCAATGTTTATAACAGCATTTTTTAAACTGTATATATGTTTTTCATTTCTCATGGTGCTTTTTAAAGAGAAAGCTCTGACAAGACTGTTGAAGAAAAAAAAAGTGTAATTGTCACCTCAGCATAAAACACTCTGATAGCAATGATTATCCCACAGAGTAGACATGTCACTGGCTGCTTGTGGAGGTCTTCTGTGATGCTGGATGTTGTGCCTAACAAATGGATGGTGAAGGCTGGAATTGTAGAAGAACAATAGTTAAAAATATATCTAAAATTGCTGTTTCTTATTTATATTACTTTGCGTAGTGTTTCTTAACCTGTAGATATTATAGCCTGTTTAATTGCTGCTTTGTAAGAAAAAAGATTGTAGCTGTTGTTTTTTCATTATGTGTTGAATTGTTTTAGCAATTTTCCTTGGCTCTTTCCGAGTGCCTTATGAGGAAATCAAAATGATGATATTGGAAGTAGATGAAACACAGCTGTCAGAGTCCATGGTTCAGGTAAGAAAAATGACGCTTTAAATCCCAACGCTTCAGCGTAAGCTTCTCATTGAATAGAAACCTGTACCTAAAAAGCCTTATAACGTAAATTTTTTGGCTCTGAAATCACGGCAAGAATCTTTTTTTTCTTTCTGTGAACTATAGGTTTTTTATATTTGTAATGTTATAAAATTTCTAATTCTCTAAATTCTGTCTAGCTTTAGATATTGTCCAGTGTATCCTAATTTTACAGTTTCTGAAGCCGGAAATTTGTCTTTAATCCTACTCTTACACTTAAGAATCATCCTTGCCCCATCCTCCCAACCCTCCCCTCTGCCCTGCTCATGCTTTCTTGTGGTTCTGCTTGCTCTTTCCCTCGCTAGCATCATGCTTTCCTGCTCTTATGCAATCTCTTTCAGTATCTCTTGGTCTCTCTCTCTTTCTCCTGAAGAAATTAAATCTAGTTCTGAAAGATGTAAAAACTCTAAAAGTCATGCTGTAATCCAAATAGTCTTTGAGTAATTACTGGCTTGTATCTGGTGATGTAGTAAAAATTTTTTCTTGTTTATTCTCTGATACTCAAAATGTGTTTCATCTCTAGCAGTTCAAAAGCTTTATCTGAACACCACAAAGCTGCTTTGATATCAGCTGCTCCTTAAGTTTTTTGGTGGTTTTTTTTTCTTTTCTTTATTCTGATGCTCAGTATTGAAAACAATACAGCTCTCGACTGTTTCTTTTTTGAAAGTTTTGTGGTCAGTTTTTCTACATAGCATCAGACAATAACATTTTAGTCTAAAGATTAAGAATTGTATATTTAGAGTTGGTTATATGGATGTTGTATATCAAGACTAGAAATAAGTGGCTTATGAATTTCTAATTTAACAAACATCTTTTACAGTCTGTACCCTTTTTTTTCTCAATATTACTATCTAGTGCTGGACATATCCATAATTAATAAAAGTTGTCTTTTTTTACAAAAATATTTTCTAAATGTAATAATGATAAGGATATATATGACTAATGTCATAAGTTCATGCTGAAAGTCAGTCTATGTCCAAATCAAGCTCCATAAAATTTAAGTTTACATTTATTATTTTAAGCATCATCATTCATGCATTTTTAATAGTTTTCCTTTTTCCTACCAAAATTTTTATCTGAGCATGGACATGCTTTTGAAGCAGTCTACTCTTTAACTATCTTTTACTCTTCCTTTGTTTTATTTAGGCCTTTGTTCATAAGTCTAACTTTTCTTATTTGCTGACTTCACTTTTTTTGATAAACTGCTTGATCCTTACTTTGGATATGGAAAAATACTGTAGAACAAATTACTTATCATAGTCCTTAGAATCAAAGTAGGGTTTCAGTTCTCAAAATAGTAACTATTTTTACACTAAACCAAAACAGTGATAAAGAATTGTCTAGATCTTTTTATCTATTAGAAAAAAGGTTTGATAAATACTAAACTACTATAAAATGACAATTGTTACGAAAGTGAAGAGATGGAGTTACAAAAAACTAAAAGGCTTAGTATTAAACAAAATATTCAGGTTGCTTTTAAAAACCTTTTTAAAGGTTTTAATACTTTTAGATACATCTGTTCTTTAGTTATAAATCCAGTCTTTTCACTCTTTAACAAGAGGAATATCTATACTGTGATCCAAGGGTGCTATTGCAACTTGAATAAACACTTGGAGCTAGCTTTGAACTACCTAGCACAGGTTCTGAAGATAGCATAGAGGCGCTGAGTTGACGACAGGTTTAGGGAATTTTTGGTACTAGTTAAAGATTTGAATTCTGTCTTCTTAAATCAGGGAAGTGTGTTAAGCAGAGTATAGCTGTGACTTATCTCTTTGGCCCCACAATGACATTTTGTATATCCTAACTGCCTGAATTTCCTGTAGAAAAAGAAATTAGGATCTTTTGTGGATAAAATTTGGGGTTTTTAAAGACACTTAGATGGGGATCTTGTTCACTAGGTTAGTCCTGTTGTTAACTGTATATCATGACAGTTACTTACTTGCAGATTAGTAAAACAGATTTTGACTTAACTAAAATGTCTGCCTTTTCCATCGCGTAATGGGGAGATGCTAGAGTTAATCTTTCTGATCCTTTCTTGAAATATGGTAGTAGGTAGTGTGATAGCTTTGTTTTATAGAGCTGAAGGGTTGAATCTTTATTTCACTTCAGAAGAATAATCTTGCCAGTAGACATGGGAACGTTTTAAGAAAGAACACAATCTCTCTCTCATTTTCTTAGTACGACAGAAGCTTAGGCACTGTGTAACCGGGAACACAAGAGTCATAAACTGAGAAAGAGAGCAGGCTAGAGGGACCCTGGCTCTTGCCTAGTAGTTGTCTTGGGAAGGGACAGAACTGAGCTACTGACTCGAATGATACACTGTAGTTGTTTGAGAAGCTCTCTACTTCTAGAACCTCAAAATAGCCATTTTTACCTAAACTAGGTGATTGTAATTGAAGTGGGATTCACATGCCTAAATGTAAGTGTCTATACATAAATACAGGTGTCAAAGTGTTCAGTGTGATGTTCAGATAAGATGATGTGTTTAGATTCCCATGCCTGTGTTCATAAAACATTCACTTGTGTAAGTGTCCGAGTTCCCCATATGGACTCCTGAACTCAGCTGAAGCCGAGTCCCACCACTGAAGCCCTAGTTCTGGTAAGGTTCTAGGCTAACTAGTGTGTAATGGGTTTAAGATTTAGTTTTGAAACACTATAAAATAAAGTATCCATTTTCAAAATACTCTTTACTTAGCATTAAAAATACTTGCTAGCCTTTAGGTGGATATGTTACACTTGAAGTTCTTATCCTATTTGCTTCTTAGTGTTCTGTTTGCATATTGCCCATCGAGCATATTCTTTCTTTAAAAACGGTGTTTAAAATAGACTACAGAAATGTTTGTAGAATCAGCAAAAGGTGCTAGCTAGCAGTATTGAATCACTTGCTTTTTACACTCTCAGTTAATTTGTGTGTTGCCTATTTACATTCTACTGTCTTCAGGGAGGAGTGTTGTTTTTGGAGTGTATGTTAATGATGCATATATAATACCATTTACCTAGAATAATGCAAGCAACATAGAATCTGAGATTTTTAAGCCTATTTTATTTTCTTGGTAGAATTTAATAAAACATCTTCCTGAACAAGAACAACTGAATGCATTGTCCAAGTTCAAGAACGAGTATAATAATTTGTCTGAGCCGGAGCAGTTTGGAGTTGTGGTGAGTTCTGTTTCATTATCACTTTTTTGCTGTTGTTTTTTCATGAAATGCAGTTTTAATCTAATATTTTAGAAACAGTACCAGCTGCTTCTTCCTAAATGTGAAGATGTTCCAGACTGGGAGGAGAGAATAAGTGCTGCTTTTTAATTGGACTTTTACTGGACATATCCATGGATGTTGAATGCCTGATTGTTGGAATATAACTGTTGGAATTATATGGGATTCTCTCTCTTTAAAAAAGTCATTTAGTTTACAAAGAACCACCAAACTGTGATATTTTCTGTAGCAAAGTTTGACTGGGAGATAAAGAGTTGTTTTTAAATTTCCATAGCTAAAATAGTTTGGCTTTACTTTTGTTTGCATTAATAAATCTTAACTTTTTAGGTGAAGGTTTCTGAAGTGATTTTTTTTTTTTTTCCTATTGTCCATGTAAATGAGAAGAAAATAATGTAGTTATCATCCTGCTAACCTTTTCTGCCTCCTTCCTGCTATGTTTTATAGTATTTTCTGTCAAGACTACTTGTAGTAACTTTTTCCATTCCCAGTGGGAAAATATGTTTATAATATCTCCCAGGTTGAATTAACAAAGGAACACTGGAAGACAAAAGAAAATACTGCTATGGCAGTTGATGCTTTTTGTGGAAGTACAGTTTGGATATAATTTTTATATAGTTCATAATTGTTAATTATTTCATCCAGACAAACACAGAATAAGGCTATTTATTTTCCTAGATGCATATGTCTATATAAGTCTTTTATTTTTCTCATCCACTTCTAGCGTTTCAAGCTAATGTGGTCATTGCCAGCTTCATCTGGGAGGGTTTCCCTGGGATGGAATAGTTCTTTTAGTTGTGTATGTGGGCATCAGGACAAGGAGTATCATGTCTTTGCTGTTGGTAGTTATCTGTGTGGATATCAAATAACTGTACTTAAATATTGGAACAGCTGGAGTACAGGTACAGGATATAAGAGTAGTGATCGCTGTTCTGAATCAACTGAAGAATGTCATTCTTGTCAGGAAATACCACTGCATTGAACTGGTGCTATTTACAGATGTGACACAGGCAATCTTCTTTTGAGGATAGGTACTTGTAAAACAAAACTACTTCTGAAGTGGCACTTTTGCTGGAAGCTGTTTCCACTGTTCATTTTCAATCCATCTTTAACAAGAGTAACAGTAACTACATATAATGTAGTGCTAGTTTCTGTGTTCTTTGGAGTCTAACTATACTTCGGGAGCAAGGAAAAAAATAATAGAGGAAGAACACCACTGGTTTTAACACTTTTATTTGTTTTCCAAGATTTTAATATATAGTGTTCTGATTGAAACCAAATTATCAATTTCTCCTGGTCCATTTCTTTTTAATTACAGAGGCTATTGAAATCTTTTGCTTTTTACTACTTTTTGAGGTTTTGTCAGACATTCAAGGAATCTATTTATAGTTCATCTCTATCCTAACCTTACTTTGATTAAATTATCACCATTTATCTCAAAAGGTCATTGAATCTGAGATCCTTTACAAGAAGTATCCTCCCTCAAAAAAAATCCAGTCAAAAAATATTTTGTTTTATAAGGTGTGGAACTAATGCTTTCAGCAGCTCTGTTGCTTGTGAAGAACACATAAGATCTAAAGTCAGAGAACTTACTACCATTGACCTTATTTTGTTATAATATTTGATTATTCAATTCAGAAAATAGTGGTAGTTTTACAAAGGTAGGTTTCACAATGGTAAGTTTTAGGTTTATTTTCAACCTAATTCATATTACAGAGCTTTAGAAAAAGAGAAGGAGGTTAGCAGTTAAATCTACTATGATCAACAGAATTTAACATTTTGGAGGTGAGAACTGGGAGGAGGCTGTGATAATGATTATTATGTTTGAATCAGTTGCCCACGTGGAAATTTTGGCTTAAATCTGTGATGTTATAAATGAGAGTTCCTACATTTATTTCCTTGGTTCTAGTAATCAACGTAAAGTTAAGATACATCAATATATTAATGTCTCTTAAAAAAAAATAAAACCACAACCAAACCCTAAAGCCCCAAAGCACCACTTCAATAATAATAATAAAAAAATTACATTGACTTAAATTGTACCTTGTGACTTATAAAATTCTCTTTAGGTTTTCCATGGTTCTAGGCTTTGAAAGTTTTTTTTCTCCCTTGCATATTATTTCTCTTTCTTGGACATGGACTAATACTGCAACTGACATACAGTAGATGCTAAATGGGCGTCCTTGGAATATAGGCCCAGATCTGTGGTATGGGAGGCTTCTTATCTGATATAAGAGTTAGCTCCTTCCACAAACTTCTTCAAATCCAGTAGAATGATGACCCTAACTATGTTAGAGTCTCCAAACTGCTTCCTTGTTCTCAAAATAAGTCTTCATCTTAAATGCCATTAAAAATCTGATGAAATTAGAAATCAGATGTATTAGGTTTGGTCTGGAGTCTCACATGTTCAAAATTTAAGCAATGTATTGTAATACACTCCTTTAATAAGAATGTTTTTTCACAGGCCCATACCTCAATCAGTATAGGAGCTGGATGGTGCCCTAGAAATGAAATTTCCTTATGTAATGAATAAAAGCTGCTAGTAGAGTTCCTAGCTTATTTGATCTAGAAGTTGAAATGATTGGAGATGAACTGATAAAGGACAAAAGGAAGGGGAGAAAAAAAAAACTAGTTAACAAGAGTGAGTTTGAGAAAGAAAACAAAACAGTCTTTTGCATTTTTACCTCGACCATAAGCCTTTAATATAAATTTGGCTGACCCAGACATTTAGATGATGCTGTGGTAAGCAACACAGGAAAAGAGGAGAAAGCTAGTAATAGAATATTTTACAAAGACTTTGTTGGGCCTCATTTTCTGTTTCTTTTTGGTTTTGTTTTTTTTTTGTTTGTTTGTTTTCTTGTACTATTTGGTGCCATAGATGGCAAGTCCTTCTGTGCTTGTAAGAATTGGAACCTCTTTATGTAAATGTTATCAAGTTGTATATTTAAGTTCTATGTAAATATTGAACATTAGGGTTCTTTTTTTTAAAAAAAAAATACATTCTGTTCTGAAATCAAGCTCTATAAATTCAGCGCTTTTGATCAATAATATTAAAAGTTCATTGGTTTCCAGAAAATTTAATGTTAGAAAACTGAAAGGATGGATTGCTGAGGTAGAGGAGAGGTTCGTATGTATCAGTCTTCGTGAGAAAAATTCAAATGTCCTGTGCTCAATAAAGTAGACTGAGCATGATGAGCACAAGATGACAACAGTGGAGAACGGTTGCATTCTTTTTTAAATTTGTCTGTGATTCTTCCTTTTTTGGTCCTTACAATCAAGGAGTGAATTGGAAACCACTGATAAGGTTTTGAATATTTTAAGAATATTATAATTAAACTCACATCATGTAAGTTTTTTGAGTATTCTAGTAAAAGAAGAGTTGGAATCACAGAAGCAAACTAGAAATAAATGTTGAGATGTCAAGCAGTGGTTTAAATAGCTTCTTAAATTGGGATAAATCACTAAATAACAGTTGATATTTCTGAAATAAATAACTGGATTTTGGAAATCACTGTTAAAAATGAAGTGTTTCTTTAACCTCACATTTTTTTTGTTTGACATTTCTAAATCAGGCCTGGGCAATTGTATATTAGCTACAAAACTAATATTTAGCTGACTGATTTTTGTGCTGAACTATGCTGTATACCTTTTCTTGCAAAAGGTTTGTGAAAGGATTAGGCATGCTTATAAAGAATTTCCTGCACTGTTAGAGCCATGTAAGGTAATTCTTTTGTTTGCATGATAAAGATTGAGGAGGAAATTTTTTGTAGGACAAGTCTCATGCTTTGACCATCTGCGTTATTTTTCTGTCTGACACACCTAATATTCAACACTTACGTCCATTGATTCATATAGCTGTAGCCTTTCTTTTACTTTTTGTCATCTTCTCTATTCTGATGATCCCAGATTTTATTGTCAGCCAGACTTAAAATGTTTATCTTTTGTTTTCTTTTTAGTGCAGTTTGGCATTTAGTTTGTGTGTCTTTGCCAAATATTTATCTCCTCAGTTTTTTGAGGAGAGCACTTGTCCGTATACTGTTATCTCCATTCATGCTTGCAGTAACTACTTTCTCTCTGAATTTTTAACTTCAAAACTCGATCCACTGAATATTCTTTAAAATACTTCTCACCTGTCATTTAGACATTCACTGTGCCATATCAATATATCCAATGTCTCTTCTCCAAATCTAAGTTTAACTATGTTATTACTAATATTGACCTCTGTTACAACATTGATGGTTTATCTTTTCCTTGTATTCCACTGTTTATGATGAGCTCATTGCTGGTTTCTGTCCATGTTCCTCATGTAAACAATTTTTGTTTGGTTGTTTGGTTTTTTCAATTTCTTTCTCACCCTTGCTCTCTAGCTGGTAAAAGTTCCTTATCTTGTGTGAAATTCTTAAAGGTTAGTGTCTTCCAAAACTGCATTGTACAAAAAAGTGGTCTTGTCTGTGTATTAAATTCTCAATTGCTTCTTCAAAGACGAAGGCCTAGTAGCCTTGAGTGTGTTTATCAGCCCTGCTATTCTGTCTTTTTACTGAAGCCCTGACAGCTTCACTGCCTCTTTTTTTCTCTCATAGTTCTATGAAATACTGGACAATTTCCTGCCAGGAGTTGAAGAGTTTCTCATATTTATTTGCGAATAATTATATTGTCCTGTGTTCTAGCTATTATTCAGTCATCTCAAATTTCAGCTTCCTTTTGACTTTAATGGGATGGCATAGCATGATGTCTGTCTTGAACACTGATGACAACATGTCATGCAACTTGTCCAGTTGCAGCTGAGATAAAAAATAATATGTTCACTGTGTGGTTGGCTTTTTGTTTGGTTTTTTTTTGTTTTCCTTCTTAATACGTATCTCAGGGTACTGTGTGGCTTTCCAGGAGCAATGGGGCTACACAAGCTAAGCTGACATCTAACATTGCCTCGGTTCCACTCCATTAGAGTATGTTTTTCCTTTGAACTTCAGGCACTGGCAGTGTTCTGGCATGAGTCCACTGTCAACCCACCTGGGGACAGCCCTGCTTTACTTATCTCTTGCTTAGGCCATCAAAAGCCCCCATTTGGCTGCCAAGTGAAGATGCTGATAACGTCAGGAAAAATAATGTTCATTTAGATATTCTCTTGAGAGAAACTTAAAAGGACAAGCACCACCATGGGTAATCTTAAATATAAAAAACAGGTAAAATAAAGGTATTTGGACCACGGAGATGCATTTCAGCTTCACCAGAAAAGAACTTAGGGATGACAAAATAGAAGAAAAACACAGGTATGTTAAAGAAAGCAGAAGGTAAAAGTTTCTAGATCATCCAGTTTATTGGAGAACATGACTTGTAGACTAGTTTTTCAACAAGAACTCTTATTAACCTTTTTTAATGACAGATTATCTTGTAAATAAATATGAAGTCCAAGTAAAATGCTATTCTGTGTTGTGGTTAACAGTTGTGTAGGACTTTTTGAAACTAAGGACGAAAAGAATGGAGATCCCGTACTCAGGTACACCGTAATTAGGAATGTGATCCAACAATACAGCAGTATTAATTTCAGGCAAGCAAGGTGAAGGCCTTTTAAAACATATAGTGAGAGGGAAGAAATAATGCGTGCTTATTTGAGACTGCTGGAGACTTGAGAAATAAACCATTATTCATTATAATTGTTTTTAATAAGGCTATAATAGCTATGTGTGAGTCAACATCTGTTCGGTGCTTTTTGAATGTAAAATATTCAAGTACTAAAGATTGTCTTCTATTGTTCATCTGTGTTAATTAGATCTGAGTCTGAGGGGTTTTTTCTGAGATATTAAAATTGTAAGGGTCA
Organism: Eurystomus gularis; assembly: GCA_013400335.1. NCBI lineage: Eukaryota > Metazoa > Chordata > Aves > Coraciiformes > Coraciidae > Eurystomus > Eurystomus gularis. The sequence continues at coordinate 10,159 of VZZY01011130.1, read as the reverse complement.
TGAAGCAACGTGGAAAGGACATATCATTGCTTGCTTTTTTGAAGTAAACTTTCTGAACTTTCTTTGAAGTTGAAGGATAAGTATAAAAGAGAAGTTTACAGTAACCTAAAGCTTTTAAGTTTCAGACTTGCATGGAAAAATGAGCGTAGGAAGAAAAAGAACCCTCTCAGTGTGAGACTTTATTGAGAAGGTAAAGTTATTTTTATTTAGAAAATCCTGATGTAAATTGATTTTTACCTGCATGGTTGCTTATAGATTTCACTTGTATTGTCATACTCACATTTTTCTGAGCACCAGCATGTGAACTTACAGGCAGTCTGGCCAGGATCGCTGATATGCAGCACAGAGGAAAACAAACTCTCTCAAGACCATATTATGTTTCTGTTATGGCTCTTGATTGGTGACAGCAAGCTTTTTTTGGACAAGTCTTTTATATGAACAGAAATCAATGCTTGCCATGAGGTTCTTTCTCCCAAAAGCTCCTAACTTCAGCTTCTTGTAAATCTTGGCCAGGTTACTGTCCACTGTTTTCTTTCCCTTGTTAGGAATCGATGTTTAAAATAAATGCTTAGAGTTTTGCTGGTGGGCTAGTAAGAAAAAGAATAATCATGGAATGTCTTGAGTTGGAAGAGACCCATAAAGATCTTCAGGTCCAGCTCCTTGCTCCTCATGAGACTACCTAAAACTAATTCATACAGCCAAGAGTGTTGTCCAGATGCTCCTTGAACTCTGACAGGCTTTTGATCCTATGGCCATTTCCCTGGGGAGCCTGATCCAATGAAGATCTATCCTGAAAAGACTAAGTCCCATTGAGAAAAAGATGTGGAATTCTATCTATTCAGCAAGAAACATACACTTGAAAAAGATCTTGAGAGACGTCTCTCTTTTATATTGGTGGAGTAAATACAGTGTTTGAAGGAATATGGAGATTATAAATATACATCTTAAGTATTTCAGAAACACTTATGTAATTTATATTTCAAACAATACTTAGTTGTGCAGAGGGTGGTTGGATACACTTTGCTTTCTTTGTCTTGGAAGCATCATAATTCAGATTACAGTAACTATCGTCTTTTTACACTACTCTGTTTTGACTGACTCTTGAATAATTTCCTTCTCTCCCATAGGAAAGCTGGATGGAGTGAAGGTTGTTTCCCTGCTTATTCTGTATATAAACTAACCAAAATGTCCAAACACAGTAGTATTTGGGGTAGGTTATGTCATATAAACACTGTAGTTAGTATGATATCACTACTTAGGTATATATTTTTAAGAACACATTTCTGATGAAAATAAACACTTTGCACCTAGAATATCACATTACAAATCTCCTAGGTCATAGAATGATTCTCTGATCTCTGCTTTTACTAAGGAAGCCACCTGGAAATTAATCTCAGACTGGTAAGGTGGATTTTATTAGGGGATTAATAGTGAGGAATCGGTAATAGGGAATGATATCCCATTCTTTGAGTTACACTTATCTCAGGTTTTGCGCACACAAGCTATAATTTTAAATTCAGAAGAAGGGATTTTAGAAGGATAAAGACTTACTGAGTTAATCTTCATTGCTATCTTATGCTGAAAATACTTGAGGCAAATGTTGGATGGATTTGGGTTTTTTCTTCAATATATTTGTATCTGAGAGGAAGCAAAGTAATGGTTGATTAAAATAGCTTGCTGCGGGTGATGATTCAGAGAATCCGCATAGCTTTTATGTTTTTGTATGAGGTCCTGAAATCCTTTTATTCTTTCTTATCTATAAGTGTTATTTTGCATATGCAGTCCTTTGTGGCCTTCCCTTTTTTTGTAGTAAAATCATTCAGGGAATAATAGTGACCAAACCCATCCAAATTCAGTTCTTACCAATTTTTATATCAGTTTGGAATATAATTCAGTATTTTGAAAGCAAACTTTCTGAACCGATTTGCATCCCAGTATTTTTACAGTTGTGGGGATGATAAATCAGTAGATGACATTTTAAGGCTGTGTCTATACTACAAAGCACTGGAAAAGTCTTTGGACGTTGAACCTTAATTGTCCATAGTGATTATTTGTTAGAACAGACACACGTATGCTTTTGGCCTGTGTAGAAATGCACTTTGCCAAACAATTTCTGGGCACAGTTTGGGAGATAGCAAGAGATCTCATGAGCTGAGCATCCAGTCAGATAGTTGAAGACTCAAGAATAAGACAGAGACAGATAAATTTATGAAGGCAACTTGCAGTGGTTACAAAGCACATTTCCCCTTTTTATCATGGGGAAGACAAAGCAGCACATCATAGGGAAGTAGAGTACAAGCATGTTCCAGCTGTTCAGAACTTGAGTGTCTAGCAGGCATCCCTGCATCTCTCAGGCCTGACATCTCAGAGTGCTTTTGAAAGCACAGGGGTGCATGTCCATGTTTGGTCCCATATCAGGTGGCTCCAGATCTTTGCCCCCACCCTCCCCAAGTTACTTTGGGGTGCAGTTTGTATAGATGAGTGCTAGAATGCTCAAGATATAATTGATTCTTTAGGGAGTTGCATATTGTTATGATAGGATGATGGGTTAGGCTTTCTTGCTGCTCCAGCTAAGAGTGTTCTGTAACTATAGTTCCCCACCAACCCCCAGCAGCACAAATCCCCTTCTCCCCACTTTCTTGCCCACACAACAATGTTAAGGCATTAGGCCTAACCATGTTGACCTATATGAACAGCCTGTTTGCACAAGGAACTGTTCCCAAAAGTAGTTCTGATGTGGTTATGCTTCATGGAGTGAGCTGAATCCAGTAGTAAGTATGTACACTTGTCAGTACCTGTAGTCCTTGGTGGTGTAAAATGGTCTTGGACTTATGTAATTTATTAAGATGGTTTTAAATCCATAAATGCAATTCCATTTTTAAAATCATAATTTTGACATTCTTTATATGCACTTTTGATGTAAAAAGTTGCTAATACTTGTCAGGATGCTATTAGTGGACATTGTAGGCAACTGTGCTAGAAGTCTCATACTGAGAGTAGTGTCTCAAGAGCCGTGTGTGATAGCTCCTGCTTTACTCCTTTTCTTAAAAGTTGATATCTTTGGAAATATGCTCCGATATTGTCTGTGAATGAAGAGAAACCAACAGATTTTTCCTTGATAACTTTTATTTGCTCAAAGATAAAATTGAAGGAATTATGAAATATTGTTTCAGAAATAATTAATGCCCAGACCTTGTGAAATATACTAATAGCTAACCTAAATAGAATTTGGCAAGCAATCCTCACGTGGCTTCACAGCGTGTTCGTTGATGGATGTGTTTTTAATGAGTTCATACCAAAGGAAAAGATTTCACTGGAGTAAATTGAAGATTAGAGTGAGGCCTGATGAACACTAGTTTGTCTTAAATAATTCAGCAGACACTTAAAATGATCAATTCCATATTCAGCTGATGGTTTCACCTGTATGTCCTCATTGAGGATAACTCAGAATGTATTAATGTTTTTCACTGTTGTCTGGAAAATATCACACTATCACTATATCTGGAGAAGTGTATTCTGCGTTTCCTAATACTTGATGCTTGGGCAGACCCATACCTAGGGACAGTTCAGTTTGCTTAAAATCCTGAAGTGGTGAGACATCTGTGCTGTCAGATATTTTGACTGTTAATTTCTGTCTGTAAACCTTGCAACATTCTGTTCTGTAGAAGTCATGCGTATCTGCTGCTCTGCCTTGTCCATGTTCTCTATCGGTAATCCCAATCTTTCCAGGCATGTTGCCAAAGATGAACTTTCTGTTATAGCCATTAAGAAATCTGTATGACAAATTGCAGTCAAGTTACTTATGTGTAGAGGAAGAACATCCTTAACTTCTGTAATGTTGGTGTCTTTCAAACCTTGAACTTGGATAGTGTGGAGAACTAGGCTCCAGAAATAGCTGCTGAAAGTGGCCATTATGATCTGCACTGATCTGAGTGTTTGTATTGGATTGAATCATGTTACTTCCTCTGTATCGCTGATAGATTGTGGTGCTGAATCATAGAGGAATGTTCCTGTAAAAGATTCAGTACCAGCAGGTTTCACTCTTAACTTTTCTGTTGTGGTAACACTATTTTGGGTAGCTAGTCTAAAGAACAGATTAAAGAAATTTGTCTTATGTTAATTCATGTGGCTGGAAGTGGTTGGTTGGTTGGTTGGTATTTCTTCTAGCACACATGTTGGCTATCTTTTTTCAGTTTTCTTCTTTGAAGATATCTCTACAACTTCATATCAATAAGGTTGGTTGTTTGAAGGGTTATCATCTTTTGCCTCTAGCTATTCTTTGCAGACTCCTCTACATGTCTCAAGAGCCTCTCCCGAATCCGATTTGATTCGTTTGCTTCACTAGAAGTGTATGCAATCCTCTAATGTTCATGTTGTGATTTGAACATCTTAAGAAAAATACTTCTGCTTTGAGTAAGGATCATGGTCCTGCTATTTTTGACTCTCAGTGAGTCATCCAAATGACTGGCTAATGTAGGCCATCTGTGCTGAAAGAATCTTAAGGGTCGTCAATACCTCTTAAGTCCCTAGAACTTGAAATTTCTATGCGGGTATTTTGCCTGTTCTAGCTTCAGACATTAGATCTCAATGGAGCTGCTATGGAGCCCAAGTACTTTAGCATTTACTTTCCCTGTAATCATTTTGTAGAACTGGGGAACTTCCTCCAAGAGATGCGAGCTGTCTCCCACAGCATTCACTTATGTGATACTTCTTGTCAGACTGTTTTTACCATAGACTATCTGTGGTTCCAAAGACACTAGATAACCATATAGATAAAAATTCCACAGTCAGTAGAGAAGACTATACAAAGTATGAAAATACAAGATATCTGAGCTCTTTTGAAACAGGTCGTGTCTGTCACAACAAAGACATCATAATCAGCTGATATTGTGGTTCTGTTACCCCTGTGCATTGCTTAAATAATTATGTAGCATCAAATTGCACTTTGATGTTGGTGTTATTATGATGGTTCAACCTGATGGAAGGTACTAAGCCTGCTGGCATGGTTTTCCATGACATTCCTATGTCCTATGACCTTGATCCTTTGTCTGTACCTTCGTGGCCTGTATACTGGAAGACTCAAAGCGATATTGTAGACTTATTTTTCATTAGGAAGTGGATTTCTGGAAGTAGCCAGACAGAAAATGAGGCATTCGTTTTAGAGCTAAGCTAATAAGATTTTTCTATTTGGAATACAGCTGGATCTGTGTTGCTTTTAGAAAATTTTCTCCATTTGGTTTGATATTATATTACTCTATTTTAAATTACTCAGTGACTTCTGGAATAATTTTTTTTTTTTTTCTGTCTGGCTGAATTAGAGGTTTTGCAGAGGATTTTTGCCTATATTAAACTCTTGACTTGGTTTCCCATGAGAAAAGCTTTTTAATCTAGTGGCATCTGCTCCATATGTACCTTTTAATGAAAGTAGATTTTCTGACATCTGTTAGGTTCACCAAAAATAGAAGAACTTGGGAAATTCAGACCCTTCCACTCTTGGATGATTCCTTTTTTGGAACATACTATTGTCTCAATTCAACTTGGAGAAACAAAAGCTCTCTCTGTGTTCCATTCTGGTCAAGATGTCAGTACATCTAATTTTATTTTTTGGATAATACAAAAAAAAAAAAAAGAAAGCTTCTTTTGTTACATAGTAGAATATACCTATCTGTGAATTTCAGCGTGAAGACTGTAAACTCAACTTATTTTGACAGCTCTGTTGTAGCCCTGATAGGCAATTTAGATGCATTTCATAAGACACGTGACTTCTGGAGTATTCAGTTTCTGAGATCTGCAGACTGGCCTTGCTCTGTATATCAGTGCACTGTCATCCAACAGAGAGCTACCTGTGTGCAGCTAGGATGTAATGGATAGGTGTTGTCCCCGTGCCACAGTACAGTCCCTTCTCTTCTGTCCTGAATATCCTTTAGGAAAATCTTGGATTTATAAGAAATTGAGTCAGTAGTGCAAATTCAAGCTGTTTGTAATTCAAGCTGGAGAAATAGAGTAGCCTTCTTTCAGTGCTAGTAAGGCTGAAAATTCATCAGTTCAATTGTTTGCATGTGCACATGTCCGCATTGTAAGTATAAAGACTTTCTGATTTCTCAAGCATAATTTTCATTTTGGATTTGCAGTTCTTGACTTTATTATCATTTATTTGGGAAAACACTGTGTCAAAGATGAATAAAGATGTACAATTTCTACATAGCCATAAAAACATCTCAACAAAAATACTGTTCCATTATTGTGGATTGACTTCCCATACACTGGTCTTTCTAGAATGCTGGTATTCTTCACTAAGATATGGTCATGTTGACTGCCCATTTCAAATTGAGCAGGGCATTCTTTTTTCTTTTTTTAAACATGATAAAAGGTCTGTTAAGATATTGGTTCTTCCTTCATTTTTTTTTTCTTCTTCTTTTCAAGTGCCTGGGTTTAAAGATAAGTGTTAGAAATTCATACCTATGCACTCTGTAGAGTTCGCTGATGCTGCAGTGATGAAAACCATACATTTTCTACAGGGGATGCCCTTCCACTTTACTCTTTTAGTCAGCTTGGCTGCAACTGATATTTTACTTTTTTGGGTGAGAACCCTTTCAGGTGGTCTGACAGCCTCAGCATTGTTCATCCTTGAAGGAAGGTATATTGTGAAACTGGAACCCTTGGCAGTGTTTTTCTCTACGAGCTTGTGGTAAGAATGAATTATATTCAGTGATCAAAATGTGATGTCAGTGTAACTTCTGAGACATGTTCCTTTACTTGACATCAACGAAGCAGACAGTGAAAGTATATGTTTACCAGATGGCACACTCTTGCAGGTGCCTCTGATTTATGCTGTATTTGAGAGGAAAACCTCTCTGTTGTTGGATAAAGGGCTGTTGAGCTGGATAGCTCAACTCTATTGTCAATTTCCATTTGGGCTTGCACATAGTGAGACCATTCTTGTGGACTATTACTTGAAAAATAGAACAATTCATTACCCATACACTACGTTCTTTGACACATGTAGTCTACTCACTTTTTAGCTTTCTACTTCAACTTCCCTTTTTTGTTGTTTCCTCTGTTTTCAGGATTCCACTTTAAGGACATAAGTACATTTATATACTGAGTATAAAAATGTGTAGGGCATGAACATAAGCCTTTCAACATTGCAATAGTTAAATCTTTAGCATCTCTCATGATAAGGCATATGGATTTTACAGTTTGAATATATTTGTAGACTATATGTCACAAAGTCACATATGGCTAAGGGAACTCTCCATCTTCCCCCTTCTCAGTTATTGACTTAGCAAACAGGTAAAGAAATAGTACCAACAGCATGCATTGTACATGAACTATGGATTTCAGAGTGTTTAAAAAATGGTAATAAAAAAGGTCCAATGGCATTTCTGTTGCTTCTGTTTTGAATTTTTTACTTCTGCATCCATCCTTAAGACTTACGTACAGAACTTCTTTATTTGTTGAGGTTCAATTGGTGCTGATTAAAACTTTGCATCTTTCATGTGTATATGCTTGCTCTTGTTTGTACAACACATCTTTGTGATCTAAAGTGCCTGATTATTTCAGTTTCAAGAATCTGCCTGTCTGAGAAGCCAAGAGTCAATAAATGATGCATCATCTGCTGGTTCTGTAGTATCTTGAGTTTGGTACCTTTTAAAATCAATGCAACTTACACTTCATTTTGTTAGCTCCCATGATTCAATATTAGTCATATCTTTATTGCACCCTTAGTAGGGACAAATATTAAAAATATGGATAATTTCCATGGAGTTTTGTGTTTTGTTCTATTTGTCTATTTCTCTAGTCAATTTTTACCTGGCTGAACAGAGAACAAAGCTTAAGAATATTATTCTCAATATGCTGAGAAGTAGTATTACATATATAAATCTAGTAAAGTGTGTTGTTTCAGGAAAGGAGTTAATACTGATTCTTCCTGATGGAGCCAGGAAAATGACTTTGTGACACTTGCCTCTCTCTGGTGCCTTAAGAATAAATGCCTAAAAGAATATTAAATTAGGTGTCAAGCTGTAAAAGTGCTATGTTCATTTTATGTGGATTTTAGGTATTTCCATTCCTATTTCACTGTGAAGTGCACTATATAAATTCAAGTCCAATTAGCCTTGCTTACCCATTCTTGCATAAGAATTTTGCCACGCTATTGGATGCTATTTAGTATATGAAGTATATCTGCTTACAGTTGATACTGAGCTCACATTCAAACAATGTACTTTTTAGTGCTTTACTTTAGGACCAGGCTGGGGGCAGTCTGTGGACTAAAGCTCAGAAGTGGAGTTTCAACCTAGTTTCATCTGAAAGACATCCTGTTGGTGTGCTCTGCTCTCTGATGAAAACCAAAGTGGCAGTAGTGTAAAAGATTTCTTATTTTCCTTCAAGGTTTCATAGCTGAAATGAAATGGTGTGTTTACTTAAGTGGAACATCATCGGGTGGTTACACTGCTAGACAGGCATTGCAGAAGTGGCTTAGTAGCACAAAATGTTAATTCAACCTGATTTTATTTTCTAACACTGCCACAATAAAATAAATAAAATAGACTGTAAATTCCATCCTCCTCTGCTTCTGTATCAAACCCTTTGATTTAGATAGCGCTCAGTATCAGTGTAAGGTAACTTGTTTGACTTTACGCCGAAATGAATGAAGAGTGTCACCATTATTCTTCTCACTGAGTCTGTTGTGGGATAATCTGCACCAAACGACTTGTGAACATTGCACTGTCAGAGCTATTTTCACATTGACAGACGAGATATGGGTTAAGAAATATTCTGTAAAGCCTTAGGTATTACTGTGGTTTGGAGGGGGATATTTCCAATTTAAAGGCAAACTCTTAATGCAATGATATGAAACAAATTCTTAAGGCCACTATATGAAGCATTACTTTGTAGAAGAAGTGCCAGTATTATTTCTGCTTTTGTTGCACTGAGAACTACTGATAGCTGGAAACCATAACGTGTATTTTTTATTTAAAACAAAAAAACCCAAATCAAAACCTTGTCTGGAATTTCAGGAGTTGTCAAGGCATTATTGGCTTGAACCTTGCCTTGAGAAGGACAAAGACAAGTATGGGGAAGAAAGTCTTACAGAATTCATCTAATGTATGAGATAACAAGGACAGGGAAAAATGAGTAAGAAGCTCATGGAAGAACTCGAGACTAGTGTTTCTTACATGCAAACAGAACCAAAGCGGAAAGGAAAATAATGTGATTTCTTCTGTGAAAGAAGGAAAAAGCAAGGAACATATAATGCCTGGTAGGGAGAAAAGGAGCAAAAATAGGAAACAGAAAGCTTTTGGATTGTATGTGATGTCAAACCTAAAAAAGCATTTGAAGATTTCTTTGCTAGAATTGGAAGGAAGAGTAGTACATTGGAAGCTTGAGAGATGGAGGAATTGCATGTTTTGAATGTATTCAGTGTTCCTTACTTTAAAGAAGCAATACATTTTGGAGTCTTTTTGTTCAGATGTAGTAAAT
>VZZY01011129.1:38326-130650 GCA_013400335.1 Eurystomus gularis | reverse complement strand
GTCCCCCGTCCCATCTCTGTGCATCCCTAAGAAGAGCCTGGGCCTGCCTGCTCCTGTGCATTTCCTACTCAGTAGTTACAGACAGCAGTAATGTCTTCCCTGAGCCTTCTCCTTGCTGGGTTGACCTAATCTTCCTCTCTCTGTCTTTGCACATTCCATGCTCCAGCACTAACTAGCTCAGTGGCCTCTGCTGGGCTCCTTCCCATATGTCACTTGTGCTGCGGAGCCCACCTTGGACCCAGCTCTCCAAATGGTGATCCCTTGTTGCAAGAGTGTGCTGCTGGCTCCTGGGCAATTTGTTGTTTTACCGGGTGCCTTCCTACAGAGATACCGTGCTACAGCCTGTGCCACTGCAGGGAGTTACCCACCCCAGATATGGGGCTTTGCTTAACCCTGGTTGAACTTCGTGAGGTTCTTATCAACCCATTTTCCAGCTTGTTGAAGTCCCTCTAAGTAGCCCTGTCCTCCAGCATATATACTTTGCCTAAGTCCCCAAACTTTTAGAGAGGGTGCTCTAGTCTCTATCCAGGTCATTAAAAAAATTTTAAGCAGGCTGGCCCTGGTGTTGATCCTTGACAGATGTCATTAGTAACCAGCAGCCAGATGAAGGCTGTAACTACTGATCGCAATCCTTTGAGCCTGGTGTTTCAGACAGTTTTCCTCCCATCTTTATTGTCTGATAATCCAGGCAGCACCTCAGCACTTTGGTTCGAAGGATGCTGTGGGGAGACTTAGCACAGCCTTTGACACAAAGTCAAGGTGTCCAATACCTCCTGCTCTCCCCTCAGCTGCAGAACCAGGCTTTTTGTCCCAGAAGGGGATTTGTTTTAGTCAGGCATGACTTGTGTTTGGTATATCCGTTTTGGCTAGTCTCAGTCACCTTCTTGTTCTGTCTGCATGTGGAAACAGTGTCCAGGATTTGCTCCGTAACCTTTCTGGGGAGAGGGCAGTGCAGCTGGCTGATGGCCAAGGTTGCAGTGCTCTGTTACTGTACGTATGCATGAAGTACGTATGCATGAAGTACGTATGCATGAAGTCTTGATTTGACGTACTACCGTGATCAACATGTGGATGAATGCAGCTGTTTCTATATGAGTGCTCTGTTCAGCCTGAGCCAGAGGAGTTTGTGTTACTGAATTGTTTCTGAACTCTGGTGCTTGTATCTCCCACTAATGGTTTTGTGCGCTGAATTTGCGTGTGAACTCCAGGGCAGGATTAAATCCTGAATGGGATTTGTGCATAGTCATTTCATACACTTCCCACTGGAAGACAGACATTCCACAGATCATCTGTTATTATTCTTGTGGCTACCAAATTGTGTTGTATGAACTCCAGACCTAACAGCTGCCAAAAGCAGCTTGCTCGTTATGGATCAGCAATGCTTCTAGAAGTACCTGTTGACTTGGAAAGGATGGTCATCACTTTTGGCCTAATCAGGAAACATTGTGAGTTTCTGTTTTCGGAAACCAGTACATGGGTTGCACCTCTTTTATAAAGACTGATTAAATGCATAGTTGACAGCTCTTGTAGAGGATGTGCAATGTCTTGTTCCCTTTTGATGTTGATGTGCAGTAGTTCCTGAATAGAAGAGCTGAGAAGCGGGCACCAAAGGTGGCATGTAAGTCTTCTCCTTGGTGTTGTGTAGCAGAGTGAGTATGCTGGGGGGGGGTTACGAGCTGCCATGTGAATGGTTGTAAGGCTATGGGTAAGTTGACTGGTGGTGTTGAGAAAGCCTAGAGAAGGCAACGCGTTCTCCTGGTTCCTGCCAGATTTCTACTGGTACATCTCTGGTGGGGAGGGGAGTGGTTTCCAGTACAAATAGGACTCTCATAAGCTAGCATGTTTCATGGGGGATGTGAAACTTTTTAAATGTGTGGGGAAGATGCCAGGGTATCAAATTCCAGAATGAAGTATGGGATCTCACTTGTCCAGAAGGAAATCCTGGAATCGCCTGCCTCCAGTGTAGCAGAAGTGAAGATTATGTTAACAGCTGCCTTACAGCCATGAAATAAATGGCAGCATGATGAGAGTGGGCTGCTTTTGCTTGGAAGGAGTCCTGGTGGGCTGGTGAGCCACTTCATGGAGCGGACTGGCAGTCTGCATGATCACAAACTGTATGGGAATGTTGGATAAACACCAGATCTCAGAAGCTTGGGACCTCTGAGCTGGAATTTGGGGCCTCTGGTGAAAAAATGCATGTGGGAGAGAGATGTTCATTGTTCTAGCTAGTGCCAGGCTCCGCTTTCAGGAGAGTGCTGTGTCAGCTGCCTGGAAGAGAACAGGTCATCTCGGTATCAAGAGACTTTCCAACAGCTATTTTGTTTCCACCTTCTTCAGGAAAGTTAACTGTAGTGTGACAAGTATTTCTTTAGTGTCAGTAATTGATTGAGTCCCACTGCAGGTTTATGCCCCCGTGGCATTCCTTTGATATACTGAAACAATGATTTTTGCATTTCCATCTTACACTGATTTGAGGGACTTAAATTTTTGCACCTTCCTTCCTCCTCACTCTTTGTTTTTTCCTGGATTATTTTTACTCTGCATCAGCTACCAGATCTGGTTCACTGTGGGACTGTGTGAACAGCTGAATGGGCTCAGTGGGAGGGCTGGGAACAAGGGGATGGGGAAAGAAAGGAGAGGAAGGATGGAGGAAGAACTATTGAAGCCAGCACTTTTGCTGAGACAAATGTCAGTTTATGCTTTTAGACAAAATGCTTTTTCTTAATATTCTCAACTTTTAAGAGACCCTCTTGTTTATGAGTATACTCGGCTACAAAACTATCGCTGCTTTCTGTGGTGCGTTAAAGGCATGTTTAAATGGCATTGGAAGATACGATCACAGGTCAGTCAAGCACATACGTGCTAGCCGTATCCAACACGAGTAAAAGAAGTGAAATTGTGACCCCGCAGCGCCTGGCATGGGCACCTAAGATTCCCAGCAGCTATATTCCCAAGTACTGGTGACTGAAGCTCCACAACTTACATGACAGTTATTCTTGCTCACTAGATTAGAGCTGGTTATTGGCACGCCTGTATGTGAGGCAGTCATACTTCTCATTTCAGTGTAGCCATCCCCAAAGTTTTTAAGAATGGCAGCATGACATCATCTCTCTGTTAGTACAGGGTGTTATTAATGCGTGGCTGGGGACCGCGGTTTGACCTGCCCCCCCATCCTGTTACATACCCCTGCTTGGCATCCAGACTCTCCTGGCGGCGTATGACGCCTGACATCCATGCTGCTGCCAGAAAGCTGTGAGCAGATGGGTCCATTGGTCTTGTTGACATCACAATGATGTCAATGACAATTTTCTGTGCTTTTCCTGCTAAAGAGCTGAGGTACAGAGATATAAAGGAAGCTTGTATAGAAGTATGTTGTTGAGTCCAGATCTAGAGTGTGTAATTCAGATAATTTAACTGCAGGGGCACATGTAAACCCTCTCCAGTCCCCTTGCTTTGTAATCAGTGTGTACGTATTTTGGGCTGCAGGAGGCATTGCTGTGGGATGTTTTCGCTTTGGTTGTGTTTGTTGGGTTTGGGGTTTTTTTTTGTTTGTTTCTTTTTTTTTCTTTATTGACTTTCAGTTCAAGTGGAATATTTGAAGGTAACCTGAGCTGAGACTGGGTTTAGTGGAGAGAGGTATTTAATAACCAGTAAAGATAGTAGAAATGAGAGTTTATTCTTGCAACTTACTAATGGGTTTCTGTGGTCATTTGCCCTAATAAATATAGGATGGCTTCTAGCTTATCACCTTTCAGCAACAGCCAGGCAGTGGGTTTCTTCGTCTTTTCCTTTCATTGTTTCTAGTTACGCAAGTTTATCTCCTTGTGTTTTACGGTCTTCCTTTCCTTCCCTCCCTCCTTTCCCCCATATCGGGCTGCTTCAGCCTGTTATTGGGAAACAAACCAATTGCATGGTGGGTGAGGAGTTGAGTGGTCAGCCAGCTTAGGTGTCTTTGGAGGCTACATCTCTAACAATTGTATTGATACACACTCTGTGGATTCGTAATGGCTATAGAAATGGAAGCAAGCACTGCGCTTGCTTCTGCCAAATATGGGAATCTGGCTTCCCCCCTCCTTGTCCCCAGCAGGGTGGTGTTTGCCTATACCTTCTCATTTTTCTTGGCCACCTATTTGTCCAGGTTGGTGTTGCTGGCCTGTTAGAAAGGCAGCACAGCGACAGAGGCTGTTTTCTGCTGGGTTAATGAGTTGGAGGAGTTCCCTGGGCTGGTGTGTGGGAGGCTGTGCCAGGACGACTGGCTTGGAGGGCTGGGCTGGGGGACAGGGCCTGCCTTCAGCGGGGCTAGCCATGGTTTGGTGGGCAGCCAAGACACACCTTGGCGGGGTGCACACGCTGCTTTACTCCTTGGTGGCTCTTGGAGCTCACTGTATTGTTTTTGTTTTGCCTTCCAGTGGTGATGTATAAAACAAATTTGATAAGAAATTGTTAAAGAGAGACTTTTAAACTCTTCAAGCTTCTTCTTTTGTTTAACTAGTGAGATTAACACTAGTTAAACTAGTGTTTAACTAGTGAGATGTTTAACTAGAGAGACTAGAGGTCTTTCTTTTCATTTGCATCTAGTTACTGTTTTTCAAGCAACTTTTGATGTTTAAACATCCTAATCAATAAATAAAGGATACTTAATCTCTTCCTAGTAGGATGAGAAGAAAATATAGTGGTTTCTATTACTGTTTGCACTTTTATTTATAAACTACTCCTGAGCAGTTTGGAGGATCTTGAAAGCAGGGGTATGAGCTGTTGGAGGTTGGCACCCTGTAGTTCTGCACCTCTTATGGCAACAAGTCATCTGTTCAGTCTGTGTTATCTCTGCACCAAATAAAGAGTTTTTACACTGTGTTTTATTATTTTGCAAGAACATTATTTTTTAAAATCCCCGAACAGGTAACTGACCGAGCCCTTCAGCTGCTTTGCCTGAGTTTCCCCTGAGGTTTAGGTAACTGGAATTGTCAGGAAAGGTGCTCTTGTAAGATATTACCATTCTCAGTCTTTAGTATCTCAGAGCTCACTGCTGTAGATCTAATACACAAAGAGGCTCTGCTTCAAAGTGTTTCTTAAAGTGTAGTATGATTCCTCCTCTCCTCTTGTAAAACCAAATTTGGTCTGCTGGACTGTTGTTAACAAGAACTAATGAATTTTTGCTGTAATTATTTGATGTGTAAGAAAGCATTTCAGTAGCAAAAGACATCAAGAATTTTTTCACATTAAAAAAGACACAACCTTCTTTTAAAAGGAACTTTGTTATGCCACAGTTCAAAGGGGGTTGAACCATGATGCTTAGATGAATAATTTATTTTATTCTCTAATGCAGATGTCAAGTTTCTCATGTCCAGTAGGATATGGGATACAGCTGTTTCTGGAGGTTAATACATTGTGAGGCCCTCAGAATTGGTGCTGGATGTTCAAACATAACAAAATTTAAGCTTTAAATGTATCTGGCAACCTTTTTATGTTCATATATTCCACAAGTTTTCTTTAAATATATACAGTAAAGCCTAAGATTAATTTAAGGAAGAAAGTGTCCTTTTTGGAAGCTTCAGGAAATGCCTTCTCCCCCATGCTGCTCCTGCACTTCTTGCACACCAGTCTTTTTTTGAAGATTCTTGGTGGATTAAACACTATTTGATACCTCAAGATGCATGAAAACCATTCTGAGTGAAGAATTCAGCCTGTAAAGACAACAGCCTGTGTGCTTTTGATTTGTTTGCTTCACAAAAAAACCCCTTGAAATTTCAGCCTGACTTCTGTGAAAAATGTTTGTGTTTACTTATAAGCTCTGATGGTCAGATGAGACTGGGAGTCCCCTCAAGCAAAGCTCCTGATCTGTATCTTGGATGATCAGTTTACTGCCATTATGGGGACTTGTCTTTCACCTGCATCTCCATTGCCTGCCTCAGTAGTGTCTTGTGAGAAAAGTGAAGACTTCCTCAATTTGTTATCCCCTTAAGTCATAAGGGAAGGCTTAAGTTTTGAAGAATGAGGTTTTCCTCATGGTCGCAGAGGTGCAGAATTAAACATCTGTTTGGTTTTAGTATATCACTCCTAACTAAGCCTCAGTTTTGCTGAAGTAAGCAGGGAGACAGATGAATCTCCTTCAGCAGAAGGACCTGTGAAGCACTGGTGGAGCTCTCAGCCTGTGTAGCCTAGCCCAGAAGGAACCATGCATATGGTCTCCTTTTCCAGCTCTTTGTCTGGGTCCTCTTTAGGAAGGAGGAGTGTTCCTGAGAATTCTTGCTTGACACCGATCAATTAAGTAAAGCAAAGAAATGAGCTGGCACCTTTAAGTTTGCAAGCGTAAGAAAAAATTTAGACTTCTCCAGTCTCTTACACGTGTGTTACTTGCAAGCTGTTTAGTCTTCATGGCGCCTGGGATTTCACAGCTCTGGTTCTGTGTGTTGCCAGATGCCCAGTTGTGAACTGTATCAGATTTGTCCCATGATAATGTTTCTGTTAAATTGCACATGATGTGCTCTGGTTAATTCGGGGACTTTATGCTTTTATGCAAGATGTAGGAGGACAGACGATACTTGATCAAGCATAAAGTTAGTGTGGTGTGAGCAGATGATTCCTGATTTAGCACAGAGCTTGTCCTTACAGAGTTAAGTTGTCAACATCTGAGCAAATTTGAACCAGCCAAGCGAGACAGTTTCTGTGGATGTTTCTTTTGGTAGCGGTGTCAATTTAAGCAATGCCTGCTTACAGACACTTGTTCCTGTCCTCACATTGCTTCCTTAGCTGGGCTTACACAGCTTGGTGTGGCTGCAGAGCGAAGCAGATGAGGGAATTGGTTTGGTCGGGAGACAGTTTTTGACCTGGGTAAGTTCCTAATCAGGTTTACCATGTACGTGCCAGCCTGCTCCCATGCAAGGAGAAGCTGTCACAACTTGAGGGGGTGGTATGAGAGGGCGGGAGATGAATCAGCTTCACTGGCACTCTTGTTTGAAGAAACATCTGCAGAACTATGACAGGAGTTTATACTTCATCCGTGTTGTACATTGCGGAGCCATGATGTTTTTGATCTGGCACTGAAACCCCTATTCCTGGACTTGATATACTGTCATACTATGGCCCAAGCAGTTGATTCACATTGACTAACTGAAGTTGAACATTGCTTTCAAATAAACCCAAAAAACCCCCTCGGATTTTGTTGTTTTGTTTGTTTCTTGAGGGTGGTACAAAACTTGATGTCTGAGTACTTCAGAGGTTCTTGTTTTGCAGCTCTTGGGATACTGGCAGGCAACATGAAGCTGATTTCTTGTCATCCTCTGTGCTGCCTAAGTATCTTTTGGAAAATAATGTTTTTCTTATCTGTCCTTAGCAGTGAGAATTGCAATGGAACAGGCTGTTCTCTTGGCTGCTAGAGAAGAAGGTTGTTAGGGTGCAATTTGAGGATACTCTTCTTCCATGCCCCATGCATGAAGAGGTAATACAGAACAGGCTGTGTGTCTGGATGACTTCGAGTCATGCTTCAATATCTGATGTAAAACAGAGAAGGAAAAGTGGCTCTCCAGGAATATTTAGTGTATTCTTGTCCTGGAGGGAGATGACTTAGTGAACCTAAAGGGTTAGTGCTGCAAATGTGCCTTGGTTGTAGCTGGGATATTGGGAGTGGATTAACTGAAATGAAATTCCTTGATTTCTAGCAGCGGAAGTGCTTCTTTATCCTTGGGATAGTACTTCAAAAGCTTAATTTTATTTCCAGGATTCTCACAGATTCTCTGTTCAAGTTTTGTTCATACGCAGTCTCCCTACCTTACCTTTAGGCTGGCATCCCTAGTAGCAGTTATTTCAACATGGCATAGTTCTTATCTAAGAAGTGACCTGCAAAGTACTGCTGACCCCCATAACCTCCTTTTCACTGGTACCAGCAGATTGCTGTCCTTTGTCTTTTTGTATAAATCTTCTGCACACTGAAAACAGCCAATAGTGCTGTAAGGAACAGAAATAACGACATTGGCTTTATCTAAAATGTGTGATCTCCCCTCTTGGAGAGGGTTCTTCCCCTTCTGCTCCCACTTCTTTGTAATTTTGCACTAGGAGAGGTACTGCATGAACTCTGTGCCTCATCCAGAGCCATGATCTTGAGTCTCTGGTTTGTTGCTGCCAGGCAGAACTCCTGCAGACTTCTTCGGGCGGAGAGAGGGTGAGTCTTTGGGAACGCACATGGTCATAATGGATCAAATCAGAAGTTAATCAAGCCTAGGACCTGCCTGGAACAGCACTGATAATAGCAGTGTTGGGGGGTATGTAAGAAAGCAAGCACTTTTAATAATTCCCCCAAACACTGTGGAACCTCCAGTGATTTGCTTTGAAATCTAGTCTATTAATTGTTTCTGAAATGGGAACCATTTCATATTGCTGATCATCTGTCTACCTTTCTCACTTTCTCTTGTAGTTTTAGTATCTCTGTTTTCAAGATAGGGAACAGTGATCAGAACTTAATTATCTTTGAGACTTCTGTCCCTCTGTGAAATATCTGAAATCAAACAAAGGGTTCAGGAGTTAATGGGGAAGAACTAATGCATGGATAATGGAGTTGCATAAACCTTGTTACACTGAGAATCAGGCAAAAAAATGATATGAGGTAGCTGGGCAGGAATTTTTCTTCCCCCTTTGACATGATAGAAAACAAAGAACAGAAGACCTTTGGGAAGTTCCAGATACCTTAATGTTTCAGAGTTTAAACTGGATCAAGCAACCATCAGTTTTCCAAGCAGCTTGCATGTCATTAACATATGTTTGTTTTTTTTTTTCTCCAGGAAATAAAGACTATTTCTTAGCTTGAGCAGAGTTCTATGTGGCAGATATTTGAGTTTTTGTTTGTAACCACTACACGTCCTTCAGAGGTTTGAGTTTATTTGGTGTTTTTTGTAGTTCCTATGTACACAAGAAGAGCTTACATTGATAAAAGATTGTGTTGGGTTTTTTTATAGGTCTGTGTGTAATCCATAGACCTTTTACATCATCCTTGCTATGAATTGCTTCTGCTTTAGGGTTATGGTTTGAGCATTTTTGGAGGCAAGTCAGGAAAACTGATATGTGGTTTTGATCTCCAAACACCCAAGTTATTTTGGCTGTCCCTTTCTAGATATAAGTTCTGCATGTTTGGAAGGAAATGCAGTGTGAACATTTTGTTTACCATGGCAGTGTGTAGATTATCCTTGTTTCTTGAGTGTTTTATGGTTAGGGAGTTTTTAAGGTGAGGTGATAAAAGCCTGCTCCTGCTTCCTGATGTTCCTACCTTTAGGAATAAGAGTGTAGCCATTAGAAAAGAGATCCGTTAACAAACTCAAGAAAATCAACTACCTGTTTCTTACAAGCATGCTGATGCTGGGTTAAAGCATGATATTAAAGTATGATAAAATAGGGTGTTATTATTTGCACTGTGTATCAGCTTCTACTCATTTTTGTGCAGGTGTGTTGTTTCATGGAGACTTGGCAAAAAAAATTAATGGGTTTTTCACTTGTACATTTATGAATCTGCCAGTTTTATTTTCTTCCTCACTGCTGGGGGCTAGAACGGCATCTTGCTCTATATTTTATTATTGAAAATAAGAGTAGAAGCTGGTATGAAATGGAGAATATGGACTTCTGCCATGCGTTTTGAATACATGAGGCTGAACTTCCTTTAGTACAAAGCAATCTTGGGCAGCACTTCTGCATGCGTATGTGTGTAGATGCGTGCTTGGAATTTGGTTGTTCTTATAGAGGCTTTAGTTTAATAAATGAAACTTAGTTGTCCTTCCTTTGCACGTATCCAGACTTTTCACCTTCCAGCTCCAGCGTTCAAGTCATGGTGTTTTTCTTGGAGGAGGAGCGGAGGGGGGAAGTTGAGCTGAACATAGAGTATATCCTTGTATATATGAACATCTGTACATTCATATTTTAGAGGTTTCACAATATATTATGTGAGCTGATAGGATCTGGAGAGGCTGTTTGCTTGCTCACCACTAAAGTGCTTGGCACATGGGTGTTATGATGATGTATTTGTTTTTTTAATATCTAGGCTGTCATCTTCCCAGTACATCCTCATAGGCTCAGGGTTATACAGGCACCCTTACCCTTGTTACACCATCTGCACTCCCTCCAGGAGGCTAACTTTCCATTGTAAGGGCTGGTCTCGTCCGAGAAACAAACATTTTACATAATTACAAAACAGCAATGTAAATTAAGATTTTTCTATACATAGAATTTTGGTGTGTAATTAACTAGACATAACTGCTGTTTTGGAGAGCGTGTGCTCATACAACTCTGTGTAGGCCAGCTCTCAACATCTACTGAACCTGGAAAGCTATTGGAACTAGCAGAGGAGTTGTGCTGTAGAATCTCCCAAGTGAAGACTATTAACTGCCAGACTGAGGTAGGAAATTGTAAAGGGAAGGGAAGGGCTGCATCAGTTCCTTTAAGAGTGTTTTCTGGCTCCAGTCTGAGGAGCTGCAAGTACCTCAGGAGAATTTGCTTGTGCAAGGAGCCATCCCACCCTCACTGAATGGAGTTTGCAATGTCTGTAGATCTGATGGTGACCTAAAACATTTGATTGACTGCCAGAGCCTGCTGTGTCCCGTGACCAGCAGCTCTTTGGGATGGCAGCCTCTCTTGCCGAAGGAAGCCTTGTCTGGTTTTCACCTGACTTGGGACTGTTTTCGCTGCATGGTTAGAGATAGAGTACTCGCTGTTCTGGAGGGATGTATATGCACCAAGTTGGGCTGTCATTGCAAATTTATATCTAGGAAGTTTACTGCAGGCTTTGGGCTTAAGGAAGTGATGTAGTGGTGTGTTAATCTTGATCCGTTGGAGAAAACCAGGCTTTCTGCTTTAGCAGTGAGACCTTGTGGCTTAAGTAATTTTTCCCTGTTTTGTTCTGCCTAAGCCTTCTTACTGAGAGCAGGCAGCTAATCTCAGGAGCATGTTGTGTGAGCAGTGGATTCTTCTTACAAGCAGGGTCCCTTTTGAGATGTGTATCTAGGTTAAGGATTTCAGCCAAGGGTTATTTGTTTTGATCTCTATGCTCATGAGCCTCTTAACTTGGTCACTTTGCTCAGAAGAGGAAAGCTAGCTTGATTTAACTGGGGTAACTCAACCTATCTGTACTAAATTTAGTGATGGTTTGCTGTTAGCTGTACAGAGTGGGGACTTCTGCAGGAGGTGGTGGTTGCTCTTGCCACGTTCCTCACTAAATGGCTATAGGTATTTCAGATGCTTGTGTGCTTGAGTTGTTGCTCCATTTCCGCTCCTTTTTAGGGAGTTGAGCAGTAGTAGTGGTGTTGCCCATAGCACAACAAGCTGAGGGCAAGGCAGCATGTATCCTGGGCATGCAGTAGCCACAACTGGTATTTACTGCACTGCTGCTGTCCGGTAAATACCCATTGAACTTGTGCTGACAGTGTATCTTTAATACCTTTGCTGATCCTTGGAAGTCATTGGTTGTAGATACCTGGTTCATGTATACTGCTAGGGGTGTTGGACCTCGTCAGTCTTTTAGCAACAGAAACAGCATTCAGTTTTGCGTTTTTAGTAATTAAAATATTGTGCTGGTAAGGCTTTCTGTGTTGAAACTCTATCTGTTCTGTAACTAAACGTTTCATTAAGTGACAGCTGCTGTGAGAGTTGCTAGTTTTTGAAGAGCCAGAAGGCAGTGGGACCTACGCTCTGCCAGGTGAGATTGCTTGACTTGTCAGCTGAAAGCAGTGTAGCCTCTCCAGCCACCTCTTTCATGAGAGCTTAGTCCTGGAGGAATTGTGTTACCCAAAATGTAAAGTGATTGATAATTCTAGGACCAAGCTGCTGAATAATTTGGAAACTGGAGCTTACTGAAAGAAACTGGCCCAAAGTTTACTTGGAAACCAAGTGTATGAGGAGGCATATATTTCCCGTAAGAAAAGTCATAAAGTAAGCAGGTCATCATAAGTTCATGCACTCTCTTGACACTTATCTTTAATTCAGGGCACCAGCTTTGTGGATTGGGCAAAGGAAATATCTGCAACTGTGTAGTTACTTTTTTTATCACGTGTCTAGAAATGTACATTGTACCCAGCAGCAGTAGCAAGTGTGAGAAGACGAGGCTTCAATGTCCCTCGTGTCCCAAGTACATCTGTGGGCTCATTGCAGTGTGCAGTGTGTAAGGCTTTGTGGAGGTAAGGTAGGGAGTATTCAGCGGGTTCAGTCCTCAGAAAGTGCTAGTAGTTTGAAAGGCAGTGTAAGTTGGGAAAGATAAAAATACTTCAGGGCATTTTTGCAACTTGATCACCTAAAGCCCATAAGGTTATTAGGTAGCTCAGACATGTCTGATCTTACAAATATATGATCTCTAGACACTGTGTGTTGTTTCTTTTGTGGTACCCCCTCTTGATTTTCTTTTCCATGGACCAGCGTAGACTTAATCAATAGCTGACATGAAGAGGGCAGAGAAGGAAGCTATTTGGCAATAATGTCTTAAAAGCATGAGAGTAAAAAGAAAGTCTGTTATGTTTATTGCTAGTTGAGAACAATTATTTTACTGCCTTTGGAAATTTTCTGTCTTCTGTGGCCTGTAGGCTGTCATTCTAGTTTTAGCTGCTGTACTGCTGCGAGTATGCTTGTGTCTGTGCGTTATAGCAGTTCAGGACCTGTGTAATATAGCATTGCTTTCTCATAAGTCATGTGTATTCTGAAGTTCAGAAAAAAAAGTTGTGGCATAGAAAGGCTTTTTGGGTAGATTCACATATGCAGATACTTCTGCTCTATGAGGAAGAGGAAGAAATAACTCTTGAGTTTGAGTCAGAAGGTGGTGATGTGCCCAATGGTCCTTACTGTCTTGTGGTATTGCCACACTCGATCACTGCTTTAACCTGATCTTAGGGAACTCCATAACATGCATGAGTGATGCTGTTAACTACTGTCATGATGGGGATGCATGGCTGATGAATTTAGGGACTGTGAATTTAAGCTGCAAGCTGTTGTGAAGGTATGGAATTGAGTCTTCAGCCTTTATTCAGGTGGTTGAGTGTAAGGGCTGAACTTGTGTGTTCACGGTGGTGGCTGTTGGTGAGGAGATGTGCAGTGCTCGTGGGGTGCAGAGCAGAAAGGGTAGTCCTTTTTTCTTCAGTTGTCTTCAGTTGTCTTTCAGTTGGAAAGCCAGTAAATTAGCAAGGATAGACAGTCTTGCGTTTGAAGAATCTGACTTGTTTTTCTTGCTATCAGGCTCTACTTTTCTGTGCCTAGACTTTTTTTTTTTTGTTTTACTATACTCTTTCCTTCCTGTTCTGCGGTAGGAGCCGAGATGCATATCTTCCTGTTTAGAGGTTTGTTAATTTTATCTCTGCCCATCCTCTCCTTCAGCCCGGGGCACAGAGCCTCTGGCAGTTGTGCACATACAGGATGTCTCCCATTGACAACTGGATTGTTAGGAGCCTATAGAGGGTTTCTGTTATCTGATGTGTAGCTACTGTCCTGAAAGCAAACTGGAAATAGCATTAGTTGGGTAGGCACTATGAGAAAGATGCACTTCCAAGGCATGGGAGGAAGCTGGAGATGAAGGGGAAATGCTGCTCAAGGGGAAAGGAGTGTAGTAGTCAATGGAGCATAGTGCTGTTGCTCCTTTAAACCCTGTGAGCAGGAAACCATCCTTCATGGGTTTTGTTGCTTGTGGAACAATTCTGGAAGAGTTCTCTCACTTGCTGAACTATCAGTTTGGAGAGTGGTTTGTTAAACTTAAAATTTTCTTGTGGTATGTGTGGAACACCAAGTAACTCGAGCATTTCTCTAAGCAGGATAGCATTTTTATTTTAGTTTAAGTATTTAAAATCTACATGAAAAATGCAAATTACTCCCCTCTGATGTGCTCACATTCTGTTTTATGTGATTTGTAGCACACACTGCATTACTTGCAGAAAGGAAGGAACCCTTTTCCAGGTAATTTGAGTAATGGGAAATAGGTCTCCATTAGTTGCATAGCTACTGGTGAAATGCTTAACATAGTTGTGGGATTAGTCTAAAACATGGATGAGATGTACTAGGCTGTGCATTTGTGATGTGATGAAGTCATCAGGCACTGGTCTAAGTATGTACCTCCACACTGTTCTGTCAGCTCTTGGAGAATCCAGATTCGGGTTTTTTTTTCTGCCAGCAGTACGCAGGTGGCTGTTTTGTATGGGGTTCCTTTGCAGTTGCTGATCGTGGAGTGTGGGTTTGGGGATGTCCCTGCTGCTGAGCAAAACAATGTTTTGGGGGTTTTGTTATTCACAACTGCTGGATACTACTGTGAGCTGCTCTTTGGTAAACCATTCATCTGTGATGAACTTTCTTTAAATCCATGCCAGATTATACAATCAAGAAGTTGTAGTTACATGAAAAATTGAGTTAATGTTCACTTGAGGTAGAAAACCTGTCTGTGAGAATATATGCACATATGTGCACTCAGAAAAGCTGTTAGAAGAATGATGTAAACTCTGAACATTTGTAACAGTTACCTGAAACCTGTAGAATTAAAGACAAAATTATTTGCAAGACTGAGATTGATACTTCCTTTAGTTTCCATTTTTATTTTTCAGTCACAGTGTTCACAAATGTAAGATTTTTGCATTGGCCTCAGCCAAAGTACCTGAAGTACAGGGCAGCTGGTTGTCTTGGGAGTAATGAGAGGGGTGGGGGAGAGAACTCATCCTTCCTTCAAGTGGTGGAGCCTTCAGGCTAGAGTGGCTGATGAGCTCAGAGGCACCTTGAAGCTTTCACATCCTCCCTTGCAGTGTCCTTGTAGGGCATGAGTGGTCCAGCTGGGGGAGAAAAGATTTCTCTTTACTCTGCTGATCTGTAAATTGCTTAATGTCTGTCATTCTTATTTCAGTCAGCAGTTGTTATTGCTGAAGCTGCCAAATATCTGTTTGGTTTTGTGGCTTCTGGTAGAGTTGGTCCTAGTAATGTTGAGCCTGTTGTTTCCTGTTTGATGTCCTGCACAGAGCGGGTGCTTGGGAGTGGAAATTTAGGATCTGGCCACTTGAGTCTTTTAACCATTTCTGGGAATTCTGTTTTTCTACAAACCAGGTGTCCAGTTCCTTAGATGAAATTATTCTCCAGTCTAAAGCTTGCAGGGAGGCGACACTTAAGAGGAACTGGTTCTTGCAGTTGGCAAGAAAGTTTTGGAGTCACACAAGATGTGTGTCAGTGTGTGTGAGGATAGCTGATGATCAGTCCGAGAGGTCTGGACCACAGAAGGCACAAAAATATAAAAAATTTGGTGTAGTATTTCTATGTTGTGTTAGCCTTGGTTACAGTATGTATGGTTAGCTATCCCAAGACGAGCACTCTTTGAGTATTGGCCTTGCAACCTTGTCACTTATCACCTTGATCAAGACCGTGCTGAGACTTCATTGTCAAGGTGCCTGCAACTCATGGCAAGTGATACGTTTTTATAAAAGAGCTTAGAAACCTTTTTTTTTTTTTTAAATGAAAAAGACTTTAAAAAAAAAAAAAAAAAGTCACTCTTAGGATTGTAACCCCTGGGATTCCAGACTTGTGATTGCTCTCCTAAGGCAGCCCTGTTGAAGGGACATGAGGGCACTTGAGTTTGCAGGTAGTGCAAGCTGCAGCTGGGTCTTTGCCTAGTGCTTGCTGCTGTGCTCTTGGGTCGCACATAGCTTGGCCTTTTAATTCCAGGGAGACTTACAGAGAACATCAGCTGTAAGCAGGAGTTGGAAAAAAATCGGTGTCTGGAGTTTGAGTAGCCTCAAGCTTTGATGTTTCCAAGAGGGGTAACCTTAACTCTCATGGTGCGGCTTTTCAGGAGCAGAATCCCTTGGAGATGTCTTCCTTCTGCTGGGCTTGGGAGGGGAAGCAACAGTACCTCTGATACCCAGTGTCCTTTCAAGGAGCATTTCAGGGAGATTGAGGCTAAAAGCGTCAGCAGTTGTCTTCATTTACAAAAGGCCAGCACCGCTGAACACCCGTTCATCGGTGAAGCATCATGTTAATGCCGCCTTTGGTGAAGATATTGGAGTCGTGCCCGGGGGCAATGGAAACACTCATGAGCTGGGAAATCGTCTTAAAATTACCAGATAGTCTTGGAAGGAACTGTTGTTAAATCTACATGCAAGGTCAGCACCCAGGGGTGGGGGGCTGTGCAGGGAGGTGAATTCAGCCCTCTTTTTGACTCACTTAAGACTTAGGGTTTGGCTTCTGGAGTATTGGGAGATAAAAGCCAAGGTTGTTCAGGACTCTTGAGCATCTGTTTCCTTGCCTGTAAAAAGGGAGAGTTTTTAAACTTGGAGCTCAGTAATACCAAATAACTTATTTGAGACTCCTTGATGCTTCTTTGATTTTTTGGAAGGCCCTACCTTGGGTAAAGAAGTATTTTTCTTCTTGTAACTTAAGATGTTTATCCTGGTTGAAAATATGAACCTTACTGACTTGTTCGGTTTACTGTGTGGAGTGTTGTTGAGCTTGTTCTAGGATAATACAGATGTAAGAGACCAGGAAGTAGAGAAAAAGATAAGAAAGAAAAAAGTAAATGGTCAGTAGATGGAAGCTAAGCTGGAGGAGAAGAGGAAGGATTGCATACTGCTGGTGGGAAGTGGCTGGATTTTGATAAGAGGAGGAAGCAAGTAAAGACAACAGTGTGATCAAAGTGGAAATCATCTGATCAGAGAAGAAAGATCATATGCTTTGCTTCCCAGGCAGACAGTAGAGCTCCCTTTTCCTCCCCCCCACCCTGAGAGTGAGTTTATTGCCTTCAAATTGCACTAATTGTGTTCCTTATATTAGCATGCATTTTGTGTTTCCTCTCTGAAAATCCTTGATTTAGTAGGAGCATTTGAAGTACTGCTTGTGCCAAGAAATGAATTTGGTATGGTGTTTCTGACAGGTTTACATGTGAGGGTTTGTTCGATTTTTAGCAGTTCATAATTTAAAGAGTCTTTTTTTCTTTTTTGTCAGATTATGTCTACTTTGAAAATTCTTCAAGTAACCCATATTTGATACGAAGAATAGAAGAGCTCAATAAGGTAAACAAATTTTTCCATCAAGTCTTTGAAGTTAATTGAATTTATGATCTGTTTGATTTGATTACAATCAAAACAATTCTTTAGTAGTTCTCTGGTCATTAGAAGCTTAAAAATACTTCTGTTCTGGTAATTTTCTGGAATGCTTTGAGATTGTTCTCCTTTGGTATGACAGGACTGAGTGTCAGTGGCAGGTCATTCTCAAGGTGATTGTGCCCATCTGTAGGGCAGGAGGGTTCTGCAGTTTTCAATTCCGTGCCAGGATCATGCGATACGAAGATAATGTAACAGTTTGCCTAGAGGATGGAGAGCTTTGTAATTTGATCTTTCTTGTTGGAGACTCTTGCTCAACAGGAAGGTTTGGAGCTATTATCTGCTTCCTCAGACTTTGTCTTTGCTGCTTGTCCTTTGGGTCAGTGTGTTATTTCACCTGCCAAATTTTCCCTTTCATTGGATCTAAAAGGGAAGCTTGATAGCTTGTATGTGGGAAGCCAGCTGAAGTCCTTGATGCTGAAATTCTACCTAGCTGAGGAGGGAAGACTGTTCTGAAGCTGTTAGCTGTGTCCTAAACATGCCACTTTCTCTCAGGTTTAATACCAGTGTGTCCATTGCAGCCACACAGAAGGAATGCAACATTGCTAGTTTGGATTTCAGTTTAAATTGACTAAAATGAAGTCTCTTTTTTCAGCCACCAGTGGTGGAAAAACATGTCTTTCTACAACCGTTGTTTGGAAGAGAAAATTTATCAATATAATGACAAATAAAGACTCTGAAGGCTGGGGCTTTCAGGTTGAAACAAATCATATATACTGTTGCCTTTTTTCACTGAGTGTAAATGAAGGCTATTAAATGAAATAGATAATTCTACATTGTAGCTGTCTGTGTTTTAACAAGATGGCTTCTGCCTTGTATTTTAGTTCCTCAAAATTAAAAAGTTCTGAATTATTTAACGGAAAAGGATAGAATTTCTGCAGGCTTTGAACAAAAAACTGGTAGGCTGCAAGGGGAAATATTTGTGTATTGTCTATTTTTTTTTTCTTTGTATTAGGAAAACTTGTATTAGAAAAGATGGAACTTTTCCTCCATTCACATCTCAGCAACAAACATGTAATCAGTTTTGTTTCCTTGTTGACAAATTGCTGGTCCACTACCTTCTTTGGAGACTTCCTAGAGGGAAATTTGTATCTTAGTCTTCTGGTTTCTTAAACTGTGGTGCCATCATTATGGTTTTCAAGGACTCTAGTGGGATGCACCTCCTTTAACTTATATTTTCATTATTTGCTGATTTATTTTAGAGACAGTAGATTGGCTGAGGCTGTTACAGACCAGTAAATGTATTTCCCTTAGAGTTTGTATACAGCCGGCTTCACATTTTGTCAGGTGCTATCTTACAAATAATTGATCCACTTACCTTGTTTTAAGAAAAAAAAATCTCAAACCTTTCAGAAATTCAGACATTTTTTTATGCCATCGCTGGTTTAGAATTTATTGCCTGGTGCAGCTTCCTTTGTTCTGGTTCTTTGCCCCAGTGGAGGCTTACGTTTGGACATTAGGAAAAATTTCTTCACAGAAAGGGTTTTAAAGCCTTGGAACAGGCTGCCCAGTGAAGAGTCCCCATCCCTGGAGGGGTTTGAAACACATGTAAGTGTGGTGCTTAAGGGTGTGATTTAGTGATGACTTGTCAGTGCTGGGTTAACGGTTGGACTGGATGATCTTAAAGATCTCAACCATAACAATTCTATGATTCCTTTTTGGAACTTTTTTGTGTGTGTGTTGGCCATTGTTTAGCTCACCAGTGCTGTCAGAGAAAGAAAACCTTATGTGATTTCTTTTGTGAAAGTAATAATGACTGAGTTCTTTCTTGCTTTCATACTGTCCTACAGAGATTGGAGAACAGCCTGAACCTGAATACTGTTGTTATATTTCACAGGTTTTTTTTATTAGCATTTTAAAGATGCTTTTGAACTCTGCTTAATGTAGTCATCACCTGAAAAGTAGCAAAGTGTCGTGTTAGTATGTTGTAACTGTGCAGTAAGTGTGTTTTCTCATGCCTTGAAACATCTGTAGCTGTCAAAAATGGTGACTTCACAGAAACAATTAGGAATGGATCACACCGGAGTTTGTGTCTTGGATAACGTGGGTGCAACTGGAGGGTGCTAAAAGGTCAGGCTATGTAGCCCTTCTGCAAAATTTCAAATTATTTATGAAGTTTCTGGTTCAGTGCATACAGTTCAGTTCTTGATTGGTGCTCATTTTTTCCTTTTTTCCTGTTTCAGACTGCCAATGGAAATGTGGAAGCGAAGGTGGTATGTTTCTACAGAAGAAGAGACATATCAAGTACACTTATTGTGTTGGCAGACAAACATGCAAGTAAGCTTGTTTTTGTTCAGATTGCTTCTACACAAAATTGCCAAACTTGGATAGAACTTTGCAACTACAAGTATAAATAAAAGTCTTCTTAAATGTCCATTTTCTGTACTCATCTTCAGCAAACTGCTTTACTTGTTTGGCTGGCTTTTCACTTTCTTTCTCATCCCACTATCCCTCCCTCCCCCCCAGAGCCTCCCACTCCATAAACCTTTTAAAACCTCATTTGGTGTATTGTTTGATTCTGGTAGGGGCAGGACAGAAGTTTTCAGTTAGGGCTGGATAAAGACATATTAATTGTTCCACGTAAGCGAATCTCCTAATTTTTAAGATGAAAGAAAGTGTCTCCCTGTCTCATATATTACTTCTCGTTAATTATTTGGTTTTGTTAGTAGATTAAAACCAAACCTCAAACTTTCTTCAAGAGTAAATCAAATAGACTGAGGAAGGAAACCGACTGAAACGTGACTGGTTGAAACTTGGTTAGGAGCAATTCTCTTGAAATTTCAGTATTAAAATATTTTTTGTAGTGACATGACTTTTGTCTGCACATGCTCAGTAAATACACTTTAAAAGTGCTGAATTTTAGGACATCTTATGACTGTTTTGAGTATTTCACGTCCTTTTATTAGGAAAAAAAGCAATGTCTATGCTGAGAGGATACTTAAAATGTATTTTTTTTGAGTATTGTAGTTACTTTCTGATTTAGGAAAAAAAGCATGAAAATACTGTCATAAAATTCAAGGTTTTATTCATGCTACCTTACATCAGCCTCCTTTGCATGTATGCATTGGATGATTAATTTCTTTGTTTTTATTATTTTACAGAATGTTAACTTACCTTGGCATTTCCTCCTCTCCCAAGGGTATCAGAGGCATGTGACATAGCTAGCTGAGTGGAGATGGAAGCTTATTTCTAAACAAAAATCTAGTGTTACAGTTCTCTTTCAATTATAGAAGGAGTTTTAAAAATGCTAAAATGTGCATTCAAAAAGTAGTTATGTGTCAGTATAGATCAGATGTTTGCCTATATAAGTCGGTAAGGCAAGAACCTGCAAAAAAAAATTTGAGATGGTTTAAAAAAAAACCCAACCAAACCTCAAACAAAGCCTCCTACAAAATAGCTGAGAAGCTGCTGTAGATCTGTGCATTCTAAACTGGAAAGGTAGTGAGCGTGGTGCACTAGCTGACTCTTGAGTGGAGTATCCGTGTCGGGGGAGAAACAGTGCAACATATACTACATGGCATTGGGCACTTTATCTGGGGTGCTTCCAGCCTGTTTGTCTCCATTCTAGTTGCCAGTGAGGATTAGATTTAGGTTTATTACACCTTCCTCTGAGTTCAGCATCCCTCTTGTCCCATCCTTGCAAGGTGATGGACACAGCACTAACAAAATGGATAGTTACCAAAACAGACGTGTCGGAAGGGAGAAAAAGACTTAGCAGGTGGATTTATTAAGCTCTTGCCACTTGTGGACAATGGGGTATGTGAGATGTAGCTGTTCAGATTGCTTAAAATTTAGCAAAAAGCATGGAGAGTCACATCGATCCTTGTAATTCAAGGCACATACATAAATGAAAAAGAAGCAATCAGATCTGGGCATGTCAAAATTATGATTTAGCTGCCAAGCATCATTGTTTTTTAATGTGCTTCTTGGTGTATATATGAATAGGCTGTGATGTATGTATAATACAGATCTACAGAGCTGTACTGCATGGGGATTGATTAAATAAGAGAGTCGGTTTTAACAATGAATATAATGTCTTGCTGTGTTCTCGGCACTGTAGTGACATTGGGGAAAATAGGCAGCAAAACTCGGCCCTTGATAAATTTGAATATTTTCTGTTGTAGATTCAAGTCCAAATAAATCCCTCTAATGCACCATACCTTGGAAAAAAAGGTCATGTGGCACTGAGATGAGATTTGGCTCTGTTGCAGAATTGTGGTAGTAGGCAAAGCTCTTTTGATATCTCTTCAGTGCAGCAGTATTCATTTTATCTGAGAATACTGAAGCTTAATAGGAGCTTCACCATAAACAACATGACTTGATTCCTTCATCTCTGTCACACTTCACTAGATTTAGTAAAGGAAGCAAGTAGGAATGATTCAAAGAAACGCATATCTGAGGCTGAAAATGAAAAATATTTGAACCCATATAAAGGCTCTTTGAACCTGCAAAGGCTAGATTCTTTTTGTGATAAGACATTTCAGATTATGTTAAAAATATAAACAAGTAATTCATTGTTCATATTCATATGTGTTTGAAAGACAGGAGAATTCTTCTGTAGCACAATCCTATTAATAGAGCCACCAGAGACAACTGAGGCTGTCTCTTAGTGTAAATTTCATTACTAACTAACATTTTTTCCAGTATGTTCCTTTCTAGTGCAGAATAAAATTGCTACTAAATGACTTCCATTTATTTAGATAGATGTGCTGTTGTGTGCCTTCCGTTCTTCTTCAGGAGGGAGAAGAGAGTAAAATTCAGCTTTTGGACAATCGTTAGTTCTTTACTCTGGAAAAAAAATATCTACATCCTGCGTGATATAATGAAATCAAATTTTGTGGATGTGAAGATTCTAGTACAGATACTCAATACTGTCACTGACTTAGAGTTCATTTCCATAAAGTCTCCTGTTGCCTCATTTTGATGCATTTGCAGTAGATGTACGTATCTGCATCGCTGATCTTTTAACTGCCTTTGTTCGGCTGATTAATGAAGCCTTCTGACTGCAGACGTTCCTGGATTCACACAGCCTCCTGTTTAAGATGCCTTTATTTTAGACCTACTGTTGAGATCAGTGCAGTGAGGGAGCCAAATAATGGGAAGATATGGCCAGGACATGAATGGGAAAAGTATATCTGTATTTTGTAACATTTTTTTCCCTTGCAGTAAAGGGAGGAAAAAGACACAATTATGCAATTAATATTGCAAAGTTTAAAAAAAAAAAAAAAATTGAAAAAAGTTTATGCTTTAGCTTATATAATCCATCAGATATTTGAAACAGACCAAGTCTGAGATATGTTGTCTCTTCTCATAACTCTTTATAAAAGGGAAATGAGTTGGAAGCACCTTATGCTGTAGTTGGTGACTGTAAATTAGTACCTAATGTATGCAAACTGATTCTTGGATTTGATCTTACTATTTTTATCATATGATATAAAGCTTCTCTGGGCTGTCCTATAAGTCTTTCAGCCTTATTATGGTTTCCATACATTGCTAGCGCGTTTTATTCATAAGCCTCTTTAATCACCTCACAAATGATTCTGGGTAATTTCTCTACCTGTTTCTGAAATGAACCTGCTTCACTGGTAGGAGACTATTTAATGTTCTTGCCCAGAGACTTTGTAGTGGTTTAAGATAGATATTGTATGCAAATAGGATTGCAGGCAGAACTTGATGGAATAGAAGTGAGAAAGACAGTTTACTCCTCAAGCTACTGGTGGATGCTGTGACGATGTATTTTCTCTATATTGAGTTTCTATATAATGTCTTACATAGTTTCTTATGTAATTAAGTAAATATTTCCGACAGCAGGAGTACAGCCTCCTATCCTCCGTTCTAAGGATCCACTCCCAACCATCTCCAGATACTTATCTGTCTTATGACCACAGTTTTTGCTTCATTAAAAATATTCATCCTGATTTGCAAAACAATGAGTGACTAGTTGGTAGTGGTTGGAGAACCAAGTAGTTAGTGCTGGCTGGTTTGGCAAGTTTGTGGTTAGTTTTTAGCAGCTGATGTTTGGGTGCCAGGCACATACGGCATTATGGTTTTATAAATGCCAAAGCTTCTAAAAATAAATGTCTTGCAGCAGTGAGGTGTCATTTGCTTCATCAGTCCATGAGTAGGTTCCTGAGACCCATGTGCCTAAACAGGCAGGGTGTCCATTGAGTTAGGGTTTTTTTTTTTAATTTTAGGTAACACCAGTCTAAAGCAGTTTGACAATAGCTTCACAAATGATTTCTTTTTATTTATCTCTCCCATTTTATTGTCCTTCTCCATTTTCTCCCAACACCACACATGGGGGTTTAAGAGGAGTCAAATTTGTTAACCCACTAATGACACTTTGGCTCTGCTGTTACTGAGAGGAGGAAACTGTGGGTTTTTTTTTTTTCTCTTCTGGGGATGGTGCAGTAAGGAAAGATATGCTAAGTGTCCAGAATAGGGTCCATTTGCCCTGTATGCTACCTGTAATAGTTGCCATGGCTGCAAAAGATCATCACAAGAAGTTTCTGGAAAGGATTGTAGTGGGATGTCTTGATAATATGGCAAACTTCTGAAATGTCAAGTTATAAGAATTTATATTTGTTAAAACTTTCACCATGTTTTCTATAGCTATGAATCAATATCTGGTTTTTGGTAGAGAGAAAATGAATAAGGCTGAGGCTTAGTATAGGCCATTTGAAATTGGTCTGTGGAGAAAGAATGTGGTGGTGTATTGTTCATTTCTTCAAATGCTAAGTGTCTGTAACACCCTTCCAAGCTGCTTAGTTGAGCTGTTAAAGCACCAAGAGTTTAAGCTTCCTTTGCTACGGAAGGACCTGTTGTCCACATCACTGGCACTGACTTTACTGTTTCCTCATGTTTTGACCCCCTTTTTTTTTTTTCTTTTTTCTTTACATATTTTGTTAGTGATAACCGTGCTAGCCAATTCTTCTGTTACTGCAGAGAGTTTCCCTAGCTGGCCAACCTAGCATACTCTCTAAACCTAATTTCTGTATCCTGTTTGCCTTTGTGTGTTTCCAAATTCTGTCACTTGTAGGACACCCAGAATGCAGAGAAAGAGATAGTGCTTTCTACCTCTCATGTTGTACAATGAGAGCCCGATCTGATCTATAGGAAATTGCTATTCTTTCTAGCGTCTAGCAAATATTGATGTTTAATTTCACATCTCACACCCCAGTCATTTTAAATTACAATTACTGCCTCTTGGGTTTCTCCTGCCAGCTCAAAGTTTACTCTTTCTAATTATTTTTCTCCATATATGTTAGCTTTCACCTGAGTCTTGCTGTTTGTGTCCAATCTGCCTGTCTCTTGGTCCCAGTATAAGTTTTCTTCAAGCTTTGTTAATGTTCTATTAATGATACTGTCATCAAACGTCAAATAATACTTAATCTACTATGCTCTTTGTAGCATTCCACTGGCTATTTCTGCATAGCTGATAGATTACTTTTTGTATTAAGATTAAATGTTTAGTTTTAAATCTGCACAGGCACATCTATCAAGCAGAGAGATTAATTTTTAAGTAAGGTTTTATGAGAGCATTGAAGTCACATTATACTGCACCTACTATATTCCCATGCCACTTATCCTGCAGTACTTAGAAAAATGCAGGCCAGTCTTTCTGGAAAGATTTCTTATTTTTTTAAATAATTTTTAAAATATATATTTTAAAGACTATAGCCCTTATTTCTCAGGGGCCACCATTTTTGAGGACACAGTCTGGTTCACTTAGAGCTCGGGTGCTTGAGCTATAGGAGAGTGAAGTGCAGATATGTCAAACAGGCTTGTCCTGGAACCTGAGGCTGGGCCTGCCCCTATTGCAGTTCATAGTCTGATTTAAGCCATCACTGTCTGTGCAGAGGCGGTGAGGTGGCATTAGTTAGAGCTTTTGTCAAAGCAACTTTTGCATAGCTTCACTGAGGCAGATTGGTTCCTGTGCTGAATCCAGCTCTGTTTTCTCTCCTCCTTCCCTTGGTTCCGAATGCGTTTGCCAGGTTATTCTCTTCAGCTCTAAATCATGGCTGTGAAAAAGGAGGGAAGATGATGCTTGTGTGGATTTGTTTGTTATTTCTTGCAATATTCCTACCTCTGTCTCTGGGAACTATGACAGTTTTACCTCTCTGTTTGCGAGTTCTTTGTTACCTGTAGAAATATCCATCCTTTTAAGAAAAAAAGGATTGTGCCATTTTATTTTGAAAGGCTGTGCATAGCAGAGCTGGCATGAGGAGAAAATGTGTGCTTCCCACCTTCTGTATTTTATTACAAAAGCTAGACACATAAATAAAACACTAGTTGGAAGACAAGCCTACCTGAAGGGGTGCAGTTCCCAAGATAAGCTTGGTAGTGTTGGATGGTTTCATTTTGTAGATTGGGGTGGCACATTGTGGTTGATATATATATATATATTTATTTATTTATTTATTTATTTATTTATGTAATTTTTAAAAGCTCTAGGCTATTAAATGTACTGAAGATATTAAGTAGTTTAGGTTGCTTCTTACAGTATTTTTCCTGCATTACACAGTGTGCTACTTTCATTCTCCAAAACCTGTTGTAAGTGCAGGCATGAATGCCTTTTCATTTGTGCATCCTTTGGATTTTAGGCAAGCTAGCTTGGAACCTGCTGACTTGTTTGCGGATTGCTGCTGGTATATTTAGAGTGTAGGTCAGCAGCCACAATATTAATTTTCAGCTAAAACAGAATCCACTTCAGTAAATAAATTGCAGAACCATGAAATTGTGGCAGAAATGTAAATTTGGTATTCTGGTTCCTAGGAAAATATTAAAATGTAAGTGCATGCTGCTGTATGCTTAACAGCTCATGTGGTATAAGAACTATTGTATGTTGCAGTCTGGTTTAATAATACTACTATTTTTTTCCTTCCTTGCTGGAGCAGCTTACCTGAGGGGTGTATAAACCACAGGTCTTTTTCCAGGACAGTGAAACAGTGATAGACTGTGGGCAACCTGAAGGGTATATAATTTTTTGTCACCCTCTTTGGTGTAGTAGTGGCATATTTAACATTAAATGCAATTTTAGTGTTTTATAAAATGGAGATCACTCCTTTCTCTTTGCTTTGTTTTGGGATAACTATGAGGATTATAGTTAACTGATCTTTAGGGTATATAAATCATAAATCTGCCTGTATGCATTTCTGATTAGAAATGTTTCTTGGCAACAACTGTTGAATTAAGCTGCAGGCAGAAGTCTGCTCTTTGAGAGTACTGTTGCTGTAAAATTAGAGTTTTACGATTAATGTATGAGACTTTGCAACTCATTCAACTACAGTCTGGGAAAGTTTTCCCATGGTTTTGGAAAATACAGTAACTGCTTTAATTTCATTTTCTGATGTTTTCTTTCGCAGTCCATCATAGAGAAGCTCTGCAGCTTTTTTTTTGGGGGGGGGTATTTTGTCTATTACAACTTTACCTTGCATAATTGACAGGATACTTGTTAATGAACACAAAACATACTAATAATTTATTTCCTACAAGAAAGATGCCTAGAGATGTTTTGGATCATTTGTGTATCAGTGTGAGTGTGATTTAATATATTTAGTTTGGCATTCATTTAAGACCTGGTTGGATGGAGATGTGTTAACTCAAAGCCAGAGATGGTGGATTCTGACTGCAGAATAAAGCAAATGTTCGAAATGCAGTACTGCAGACCAATGCATGTGGTGTAGTAGGGTAGGGCAGGTGGCAAAACTGGCCTTAGGCACTTGGTTACATTCCAGTTAATCTTGTGGCTGTGATCTTTTGGCTGTGGTTGAGGTGAAGAGAATGAAATACAGTAAATAAATAAAGTAACCTTTTCTGAGGGTGTTTCCTGCAAAAGCTGTTGAAGTTGGGATGAGACAGTCTGTGATACCCTGGAAGAGGAGTAAAGTCTAAGATAGCTGATGCTAGGCAAAGAGGAAAGACTTCATTTTTATTGCTTAACCCATCATCATGTGTCAGCATCTTCCTGGTGATTCTAATGGTGAGGTGAGGTGATGGTCTCTGAGAACAGCTCTCTTTTGAGCTTATCTGTTGGTAGCAGGTTTGTGGGACTTTCAGCTTGTTGAGCCAGTGTGACCTGTGTGTACCTAGAATGCTTTGATCCCAATGGTGAATAAATACAGTTCTTTACAGGCATCATTTACAGGATCTGTACTAGTTATATAATTGTTCCCTTGGCTGAAATGTGAGGATTCAGATGAAGTCAGATTTAATCTAAATAATGTGTATTTTTTAGCAAAGTTTTTGGAGCAGCTTATCCTGATTGGCTCAGGATCAATACTTGCACTGCTCTTTATGATCAATTTTGTCTCTTTATAACCAGGAGAAATGGAAGAAGAGATGGAAAATCCAGAAATGGTTGATTTACCAGAGAAACAGAAGCATCAGCTACGACATCGTGAGCTATTTCTCTCACGACAGCTCGAATCTCTGCCAGCCACACATATTAGGTAATGACTATTTTCTTCCAGTCCTTTTTATAAAAAAAAAAAAAGGCATTGTTGTTATTCAGGTATTCTTCAATGCTGGATGAACTTCTGTGTATAACTTCAGTATTACCATCTTGTGAACCACATGAGCATTTAAGATGTTTTTTCATAAAATGTGTATTTTTTTTTATTTTTTTTTTTAGGGGCAAATGCAGCGTTACTCTGTTAAATGAGACAGAATCCCTTAAATCGTATCTGGAACGGGAGGTATGAACTATTTTGTGAATTGCCAAGATTAAACATTTTATTCTGGCATAATTTAGGATTGTTGGATTTTTGCACGTTTTCCAAAAAGAAGGTAGTTCTTTCATTTCTACGTGTACAGGGCATTGACAATGGGAGGCTTTAGGCTCCATACAATTTTCATTCTGATATAAAACTTTGTGTTTCTAGAGGCCAGACCTGTTGTTTACATCCTTGAGACAGTAAACAGCCTCTCTACTTGTGTAAAGAGAGCCCTACTTGCTCATCAGCCTGGCAGTCCGAAAGGTCAAACCTGGAGGCTCATGCCCCAGACAAGGCAGGGCAGGGGATGCAGTAACTGTAGAAGAAGGGAGCAAGCTAGCAGGCTGTATTTCTCTATTTGCGTTATCCTGAAATCTTACCAGTTTATGTTAATATGGTTAAAGCTTGATCTTGCCTCAGATTTCTGAGGAGCTGAGTTTACTGTTAAAAATACTTGTAGTCTTTCATATGTCACCACAGACACTTAGATCCTTGAGAAACTGGTTGTCAGTTAACTGCTAAGTCCTACAGAAATTTATCCAATATGGCTCTTTAAAGGTACCTCAAGCTGAACACTTGAAACTGAATTGTCTTGCACTGTTAATCTTGGAGCTTGCTTTTTCAGGCGTTTGGTGATTTTAAAAATTACTCTTGTAATTATTTTAAACATATTTATATACTTCTAATTGTGGCTAGACCTCTGGTTGCCAGCTCGGTTAGACAGTCTTGGAATTTGACAATCTGGAAGCTTTACTTTGGGAGATTAGCAAAGAATTCCGGTATATTATTATTTGAATACATCTGTGAGCATTACATTTGCATTTGAAAACATTAAAATGTTATACAAGTGAGGAAATCTTGTAATTAAAAACAGTAGGGTAATGGTCACTAGTGGTGTTTTGTTTTTTTTTTTTTTTCCCAAGGAGCATACTGTAGTCTGTCTCATAGTTGGGCCTTCTTTTTAAATGCCTTTTTAGCTTTCTTTAGTATTTATTTAAGCATAAAATTAATTTATAATCTGATACTCTAGTTTAAGAGAATTTTAAACGAAGCACAATGATTAAATAGTTGGGTTTCTCTTTGGAATGTGAAACCAAAAACATGTAGAGTCTGCTTAGGGCTGCCAAATGGCATCACATCAAACAAGGGCTGTTGTACTCAGAAATGCTTGTAACCAGGTAGCAGCCTAGGATATGCCAATTTGAGAGCAGAAGTTAATCAGACCAAAATTGTTTTAGATTTAGTAATACCCAACTTTTAAGTAGTGTCTGTTCTCAGTTGCTCGCAAACATTTTATTATCACTAATGTTACCGGTAGGTACATTGAGACAGAGAAGGGAGCTGGCTTCCTCTAATCATGCAACTGCTCAGTTGCAGATGTAGGAATAGAAAGAGATTTCTTTTTTTCATCCTTCTGAACTCTCGAAATGCAAGATGAGTGATGTGGGTTATTTTTAAAACTGAGCAGGCACTTAGAGATTTCACAGAATGAGAGAGTTCCCTGAATGTGTCCTGTCACTTAGCATGGTATTTTGCTGTGGTGCAAACTAACTTGGACAGATGGTAAAGAAATTAGAAGCTTAGGAACACGTATGTGCTTGGGTGGAGGGTTAAAGAGATTAAGAAAAGGGAATAGTTGCTGCATGGTGAATTCCTAGCACTGGATGGTATTGTTTTGAACTGTTTCTTCCTTTTCCCCCGCCTCTGTTCTTAATCCATTCATTGCTTTCAAAATGTTTCAAGTTTTTTTTTTAACGTGGCTTCTGTCAATAAGGCCTCAGCAGTTCTAGGGAATCTGTCATTTGATTTCTTACATCTTGTGACCACTAAAAGTAGGTTTTCAGCCCAAAGCTGTCTGCCTCAAAGGAGGTTAAACATGCAGACAAATTTTTGGGGAGATAGTAAGCATAGCAGACTTATGTTTGTTATGTGTGTTTTCCTCCTT
The DNA here is from genome assembly GCA_013400335.1 of Eurystomus gularis. Taxonomy (NCBI): domain Eukaryota; kingdom Metazoa; phylum Chordata; class Aves; order Coraciiformes; family Coraciidae; genus Eurystomus; species Eurystomus gularis. The sequence continues at coordinate 100,912 of VZZY01011129.1, read as the reverse complement.
CCAGCTGCTCTCTGTCATCTTCCTCAGGAAGATTACTCCCTTAAATTGGGAGAGCAGGCTGGAGGGGGACCAGCATTGACTTTTTTACTGTGCCTGACAAAATTGGATTTATAGTGTGAGTGAGGAATAGAAAGAAAAAGAAAAAAACCAACCAGAAAACCTGAGTTTCTTGTGGATATTGAATTCCCCTGGAGATGTAGAGAAGGGCATAGCCAGTTACAGCAAAAGCATTAGATCTCACTGTTTTACAGGAAGTTATTTTTTGTGTACCATCTATTTTACTGCTGTGCTAGGATATATCCAGAGGCTTGTGTGAATTTTGCTGGCCAGGCAGATGACTGGCATTTCTATTCCTTTTGGTATCCCCCCTAAAAATAAAAAGCTGTCTAGTTAAAGTGTATTTCCCGTCCTCACCCAAACTGACTTGATGAAAGTTAGTTTGCAAGCTGTAATGTGAACTCACCACTATTTCTGTACTGTACTTTCACTTTGAGCCTGTATTCTTTTTCCAGTTCTTCTGCAGTTTCTTAGAGGCTTTGGTATTTGGCTATAGCTACAGGTAGTTGAGGGGCTTGGGTAGGGAAGCTCTGAGCATATGTGTCTGTCTAACGCTTTGGAGATGGAGAAAGTCATGGCTTAATTTTAACTCTTGGCAGGTCATTTAAATTTTTTCTAAATATGTTGGGTGTTTTCTGGGATCTGAAATGGAAGCAAAACCCTTCTTTTTCTTCACTGCTGCAAACTCAGCATACGCAGTTTTGACAGCTAAAATGAGCATGGAGGATTTTGAAGAGCCATGTTGCTTTGTGTGAACATCGCTCTCCTGAAATCTTTCCGAAAAATTGTTCTTACCATGTAGTGGTGATCAAGAGTTTGTGCTTTGGAGTATACAAGAATCTGATTTGTTCCTTCGATTATAGTTTGCATTGGCACTAAACTAACATTTATTAATGTTTCCAGAAATCCCACTCAGTTTACATGAGCTGAGTTTCACATTTCTATGGGTGAAGATTACAGTGGTGTATTGGGGGATTACAGTCTGTCTTTGAGCCCTTCTCTTTTACCTCTTGAGGAGGCTCTGAAGAGCCAAGAAGCTTTGCTTTTCTTTTGTTGAACCTGCTCAATCTGAGACAAAACTGGACAAGATATAAAAAAAGATGACCTGAGACTGGTGGAGAAGGATGGGGTTTATTTTGTAGAGAAAATCCATACTGATAAATAATAAAAAAGAAGCAATAGGGCCTCTAATGGCCAAATACGATGGGGAAAAAACCCTCCACAATGAATGGCTTTTCCTGGCCAAGAAAGACTATGTTAAGAAATTGACCGTCGGGTTGGCCTTCCTTGGGACCCACTGTGTTACTCAGCTGCTGTCTTTGGTTTGCGTATTTGCTGGGCAATGTGCCTGAAAAGCATTAATGTTGCACTGCATATACTTTGTTGTACAGTTAGGTATCTTGGAGCTGGAGCAAATAAAACACTGTATTTATAACATGGAAGCTTGCAAGACAAAAAGCTTTTGCTACATTTTATTTGTGCAACAGTACAAATTCTCAAAATATTGTAATATCTTGAACTTTGTGTATGTCAGGGAGCAAGACACCCAGAATCCTTTATGCAGCCATAATATAAATGAGTTTTCATATACTCTGAAGTTCCCTTCTGTTGGTAGGTTGATGTAATTTGACCGTGGTGCTTGTGGGAGTAGGAATCAAGTCTGTTTAAAATTTCATTCATTTAGGATGCAACCAAATCCTCCCACCCCGGACCCAACCACAGACAGCCCTTCCAGTTGACTTGGCTGGGTGTTGGAACAGCATTTTGTCAAGTGTTAGCTGTAGCTTTTATCCTGTTATTGTGACATAACATGGGATTGTTGTTGCCCTTAGAGTTCATGCTCTCACGGGCCCTTAAGAGTTCATGCTCTCACGGTGGGGAAATGGCATATTTCCTGCTGGGGGAGATGGGTGTGAATTCCTGTCTTGCCTCCTGTGCTGTGTAGGTGATACCTTCTTGTGCAGTAGGTTTCTTAGGTAGCAAAGTGAGTTCAGCTGGCTTGCTTGGCTCTTTTCTGGCTTTTTTCATCCCTTCTATAGATTTTGGTCTCTTCCTGGAAAAACGCTAATTTTTATTGAAATTGGAGCAGAAAATACAGTTACTATGTTTAACACCCTTAAATCCTGTAATTGGATACTGGATGCATTATACATGTAAAGAAAATATGGGAGACCTTAGCTCTCTGGCATCAGTCTTAGATTAGTATGTGTAATGTGCAGGGCTGGGGAGCAGAACTAGTGTGAACCTTTGAAGCCCTAGCCCACAGAACTTTTACCACGGTACTGAGGAAACTTGCAGTGATTCTTCCTTTTTCGGGCTTTGTGTGACAGATTGGGAGACCCTCTTTTTCCTTGCCACCTCTTCATGAAGATGAACAGGGCTCAAAACTGATGCTGGTTTTGTCCTAATTTTTGTTGCATGCTGTTGACACATACAAATATAGTGAAAGGGAAAATGAGGTGAGCGTGAAATGAGATGTATTTAAACAGGGTGACTGCTCTTTACACAGAAATACAGGGAAAGGGAAAATGAGCCAGAAACCTGAGATGTGAAAAATGGTGCATCACACATCCTGTGTTTCTGTTCAGAACCACTTCTCTTTCCTGGTGTTGGCTGTGGACAGAGGTTACAAAAGGTCTCTTATTTCAAGTCTTACCAGAGCTCTCTCCCTGCCCCATATTCTACACTTTAATGGAGCATACGTGGTCTCTGATGTGTCACTCAATAGCTATAGCTAAGTATTTGTCCATGCAGAAAAGTTTAATTACTTATACTGTGCAGTTTTAAGTAGATACAATTTTGACTGTTTTCTTTGTCCGCCATGGCAGGACATTCTCATTCTGGTATGACTTCTTGCTTTAATTTTATACACCCAGGCAGCAGAAGCCAACCAGCTTTTTAAGCCTTTTCCTCATCTGTTTGAACAGAAACAACAAATTAATGTATTGCTACCTGCAGCAAGTTACTGCTGCTACCAAATCTGCTATCCCCTCTCCCAGTAATGAGCAGAAGGAAAAGTAATGATTTAAGCTTAGGTAGTGGCAGACAAGAAGTTGGTCAGCAGTTGCATCCATGTGACAAGGAAAGCCAAGCACGTCCTAGTCTATATTAGCAGGAGTGTAGCAAGAAGATGGAGGAGGAGGGATTCATCCCCTCAGTTCATCACTTGGAGACCACTTCTTGAGCGCTGTGTCCAGCTTTGGGCCACCTGACACAAGAAAGCCATACTGGAGCTGGTCCAGCAGAAACCACAGTGGTCATCTGGGGCTTCATGTCTCAGTGGGGTGTTTCAATGGTATGGCTGTAACACTCTGAACTTACTCTTTAGTTTGTACCAATATTTCTGTGCAGATAAATCACTAGCTATTTTGGTATATAGTAAGGTGCAATGTTGTGTTCTGGATGAGCTGATATTGCAAAAAATTATCTCCTGGCCCTTCTGAGCCTCGTTTGTGAAGAGGAGCTTTGTTCACTTCAAAGACTATATATTAAGGGAATGGCTGTTTTGGGGGAGAACTGTTAGACTTATAATATATGTTTTGTTGGCAGCATTTAATGGCAGCATTTAATGTAGGGTCTTAAAACTGGTGATTCATTTATTGTTTGTTCACTCCATTTTAAGATCTATATATAGGTAATAAAATCAAACTTGGATTGTAAAAGCTTGCTAGTATGTACACAAAGCTGAAAGTAAAAGCTAATAATACTGTTTACTTTTTTTGTTCTTGTTTTATTTCTAGGATTTCTTCTTTTATTCACTAGTATATGATCCTCAACAAAAGACCCTACTCGCTGATAAAGGAGAGATTCGAGTCGGAAACAGATACCAGGCAGATATAACAGACTTGCTAAAAGACGGTAATTTCCATAATTTATTTAAATTGTCAAGAGGCCATGTTGAACCACTTTTATTTGTGCAGCCTGCACAGGTGTGGGAGGTGGAGGCTTCCACTGCCAGGTCATGCGTACAGCGATGGCCTGGTTTGTTGGTGACTGAAGCTCTTGCCCACTGAATGCAATTAGTTATGTCTTAAACCAGTCTTTAAGTGGGCATTCGTCCAAATAATACAAGTTGTTGAAACAAATTGAATTAATTGGCTCTCTCAGAGCTCGCACTCTTTTTATTAACAGATTTCAGAGTTTCCATGGGAAACACAAATTTCCATCACGTCTGTAAAGCCCTTTGTGTTTTTAGTCAAGCCTCAGTTCCCTATAAGAACCTGTCCCAAATTACTGGCAATTAAATGCTGTCTCCCCTCATCAATTTGCCCATTACTGCTGGATGGCTGTTCCTCAGAGCCCTCTCCCTGTCCCAAGCATTGGCTGCCAGCCTGGACTTCTCACCTGCATGGCAGGCAGGAAGAAGAATTTACTGGCCTGAACGTGCTGTGAGACCTCAGCCTGCCCCCACTGTGTTGTGGGGCAGTAACACCACGAGGATCCTGGCCCAAGGAAAAAGGAGTAGCAGCTGTAACCAATACTGGTTACCAAATAGTAACTAACTGTAGTTTTGTCTTTGCACTACCCTGTGATCCAAAAGTAGGTGGAAAACTGAGAGGGATGGGGATATTGGCATCTAATTGCTCCTTTCCAAGACCCATGTGATGCCCAAGGAAAGGTCTGTTTGTTGGTATGTTTCCCCTCCTCAGGGAGAAGGGTTGTGACACGTGTTGGAAGGACCTTCTCTAGACTGTATGGGCAGAGATGTAAAAGCAATGAGACACTTCTGTCTTTGCTTAGGAGCTCTGCTGATACTGTTAGCCTTATGTTAGAACAGGCAAACAAGCTGGTCAGGATTCTTGTTTAGTTTGTCTATGAAACTGGTATTTATTCAGCAGCTGGGCAAGCCTCCTAAGTGAGGATGAACTAATTTGAAAGGCATTCTCTTCCCTCAGCAGGCCAACACAGGGCTTCAGAGAAGGATAATCCCCAGATATTTTAAAGGGAGCAGAAAAAAGTCTCAGCTCCTGTGCCTTTTCAAGGCATTTTGCTTTGTGTAGAGTGGGAAAATAAGAGTCTGGTGCTGTGATTTCCCCATTAGAAAGCAACTGATGCAAGTTGAATGAGCTACTCTTTGCCTGCTCAGAGCAGCTGGGAGTATGTCTGTGTTCCTGGAACAGCTGCAAGAAAAAGAGAAGGGGAGAGGAGCTAGGGGGAGACCGCCTAGTTGGAAGAAGGACGTACTCTGTTTCCCGGTACATGTGTCCTTTGAAACCAGTTCTTGAAAACCTGATTGCCTGATTCAGACGAGATGTGTTGCTGTGTCTGGCAAGCTGAAATCGTCACAAAGAGGTGAATGAAATTTTCACAGTGGCCTCTAGGGAAAATAACTGAGATGGGTTAGCAGTGAAATTATCATTAGATTAAAAAAGATCTACAAAGTACTTTTATCTTGAAACAACCCTACCAAACATTTCTAATCTATTTTTCAACCAGGTGAGGATGATGGAAGAGATCAGTCAAAACTTGAAACAAAAGTTTGGGAAGCCTTTAACCCACTAGTAGACAAACAGATAGACCAGTTCCTGGTGGTAGCACGGTAAGAGCATTTTACCTCTCTTTTGGACAAGTAAATGTTAATAAATCTTCCAAGAACTTTTAATGTGCTTTTGGCTTTACTAAAATTAGTTTATTTTATATGTAAAATTAGTTTATTTTATACGTAATAAAATAACATTTATGAATGCTAGTGTTGGTTTCTTGATTCAATTGCTCCATTTTGAAATGATAGACATTTTACTTGCCTTCCTGGGAACTGCGTGACTTTAGGAATAGCTACTCAGATTTACAACTTAATCACTTTCATGAAAGAAAAGCAAATGGCGTGTAAAAACCATCCTGTAATTGGTGAGGTTTTTCAGATACAGCAGCATGCGGAAGGCTTAGTGAACTAAATTCTTGGGAGTTCATTACTCTGTCCATTTTCTCCGTTTTTCAAATGCAGTGACATTTTAACATCCATTAGTAGTTTGCTAAAAAGTCTGGTGAAGTGTTTTTGATGGAGTGTGGATGCTTTCTAATACCTAGTTTCTAACAGGTGGGCACAATCAAGTAAAACACTGCAAATCGTGGTAGTGAAATGTGTGCTTTTATTTAAGCTCAAAGCAATCTTTGATCAACTTTTCCTTTTTAAAATGTTCTTTGACTTTTTCAATGGTATGCATTTATATGAACAAAATCCTATACTAAATTTTAGGCTCTTAGAGCAACTGGTGACTGAATAATTTTGGGGAAAAAAAAAGGTAACACTCCAAATTCTGTGCCTTTTAGGTAAGTTTGTAGGACTGTGTGGGAGGATGGTGGTGTGAGTAGATCAGTACTTGGACCTTTTGATGTTTTTAGTCAGTGGAGCAAGTTATCATTGGATATGGTTAAGAGAGGGATGTGTTAAGTTACAAGCTTCTAGCAGTATCTGGTTTACTAGTCTTGAGAGTTCTGCTCATGGGCTGTGATATCTGGTAGACATGGACCCTGACTTGCTAGGCTGCCTGCTTCAGCTAAGGGCTTGCGCCCTGGAAAACTGTTAGGCTTGTATTTCAGATGCTCTGTTGAATTGGTTCTCTCAGCCTTTTGGTTCTTGTTTGGTTTGTTTTTTTTTTCCCCTCTTGAGTTATGCTTTGAATTTTGTCCTTAACTTTCCTGAGTGTGGCATCGTGGGGTAGGTTCATGGGATGCTCCCCAGAGGGGCAACACTAGAGCTTGTGTGTAAGAGTCTGCTTGGACAGGGCCCTCCAGTTTTGATTGAAGCTGATGGATGATGCAATGAGACTGTGTTCTTATCAAACAGCAGTGAAAGTGTTCAACATATCCCGAATGATACAAGCTTAGGGAAATACTTGGGGGGGGGCAAAAAAAAGATTGAAGTAAATGAAGGAGATGGTGAAATGCCAAGTTTTAAGTACTTAAGTGTGTATACTCAGAAATACACACCCAAATAGAATTTACTATATACTTTGAAGATAAAACTTTCCATTATTATGAACTTTGGCCAAAATATTTAAAAATGTCTAATCTGCATTGTAGCACTTAAAAAGCTTTGCATGGCTGCTTAGGCCTTATGTGCAAGTCCAGTAACAGGGAGCCAAGAGTGAAACTAGGTTGGTTAAAATTAAAAATGTTAACTGCAGTCCAGATTGAAGAAAATCTCACCGTTCAGAATTCATTAATACATTTTTCTCTTTAGTTAAATATGTGCTTTTTGTTGTATAGACTTTTTAACGGTTCATAAAGCTCATAGTGTTCTGGCTACGCTAAAGAATCGTCATAAAATTTAGGCTGTTGGAAGTTTCACTGGGCTGCTTACATGATACACTGCTGTTACCCTTGACCTGTGCCAGTAGTAAAGTCAAACGGGCTGAAATAAATGATTTATGTGCAGAAGATTAATTCTGCTTGATCAGATGGACATAGGGAAATGGATGAAAGTGGGGAGAGGATAATCTCCACCAGCGGTGCAGAAGAAACAGATGAAGGAGTGATGAGGAGAGCTGGGATATCTCCAGCAAAGGGGTATTCCTGCTTCTTAAGGGACTGTTTTTGATAAGACCATTGTTTCACAGTTGTTTCTAATCAAGTAAAGTACAAGACACCACTGAAAAGCTGCAAATTTTTTATGGTTTCACTTTCAGCAGGATTGATCCAAATTGCCACTCTGTGTTAGTGTCAGGAAGACCTAGCAGGAAGCAAGAGGGTAGAAGTGCCCCAGTGGGTGGGAGCATGCACGTGGGTTGGTTAGAGTGCTTTGTGATGGGGGTTTCCACCTTTTGTAGCCTTCTGGTGGCAAAGCTTGTTTTACTAGTTTTTTCTGGCTCTTCACTGCTGCCCACTGGGTTTCCTGATAACAGCCACTTGAAGGTGCTTGCTGTAATGAGTATCACTGAAAAGATCAGTATAAAAACTGCTTCTGTCCAGAATCAGCAAAGTGATCTAGTTTATAATTAGATCACGCACACAGACACACACACAAGTATCAGATGAGCTATAGCTGGAGATGGGGGAGTTATGAAGCAGAGATGAGGATAGTGGCTGGGAGGCTGGGGTGAGGGTGAAGTGTGAATCGCCACAGAAGCTTGGAGGAGGAGAGTGATGGTTTGGGTTTTGGCCAAAATTGGATATTTGATGACAACTACTGCTTAAGCATTTATCTCTCTTACTCCTGCACTGCTAGGTACTAGTGTCTTCCTCTGCATGCTCAACTAGTCTAGGGAAGTGATCTGAGTGGTAGGGTTAAAAAAAAACCCAAACGCCTCTTTTTTATTGTTGCTATAGTTGCTCAAAGGAGTTCAGCTCCAGCTCTGTGCAGGAGTGGAAGCGTTTCACCCATGTGGTGTAGCAAGCAGCAAAGGGAGTAGGAAATGCTGGAACCGATGTTCCTGTTAAAGATTTCTCTGGCTAATTTCTTTAGGAATAAAACGAGGAGCATGAGGATTGTGGCCTCACATGCGGGAATGGCTGACACTGGGAAGTATTCAAGAGTTGCTATATTGTATATTATGCAATAAAGATAAAATAAAGATAATAAAATAAAGTAAAATAAAGATAATTTTTATTTTTACTGAAACTTTTAGAAAAAGGCTTGCTTTACTACATCTCCCTGGTAGTGGCATCTGTCTTTGTACCTTTGTGTAATGCAGCACTGCTCTTGCCATTGTGGAAGAGACTTTTGCCATTCATAAAACTTGCTTGTGCTCAGTTTCTGTTAAAGCTTAAGCCTGTTGACAGGATCAGTGAGTAGTTCAAAACTCCCTGTTTGTGATCCTTGAGTCTTTTGCTGTTTCCTCTCCTACACCTGACCCTCTTTGGTCATATGACCAAAGTAAAGTGCTCATACTAAGAAACCACATCTGAAGATGATGGTCTCTGACTCAGAGCTAGTGCCAAACCATGTAATCTTGTTACTAAGAAATGAAGTCTGCTGATCTCAAAAAGTGTTGGTTGGGTGTTTTATATTTATGCTTGTTTTGCATTCAAGGTGAATGCTCTGCTTAATTTCTTTCAGGTCTGTTGGTACATTTGCCCGAGCACTAGACTGCAGTAGTTCTGTCAGACAACCCAGTTTGCACATGAGCGCTGCAGCAGCCTCTAGGGACATCACACTGGTAAGATTTTTTTAAGAGGACCTTAAGTTCTTGAGAGATGCAAAATACTCACCTCAGCAATAACAGTTGGCAAAGAGAGAGGGGCAGATGGGTTGTAATTGTGACCTGCTGTGAAGCAGATCCTGTCTTTGCAAAGGAACCCTTTATTTACATACGAAGTAACTTTTTCTGGCCTTATGCCTCCTATGATCCATTGTTGATAATTCTGTGAGATAATTTTTTGTGTTTGGTTTTATTAAAATGTTTTGAAGATATGTTTCACAGCCCATCTCTTGCATGGGCTTAGTAGCTGACTTGAGAAGAAGGCAAATTGTTTTCTGCCTGTCTACAGTGTTATAATGCCAGAATGCCACTCCTCATCACTTCCCAATACCAGGCTGTCTCTGGCATCCTTGGGCAAGATTGTCTGGGGGGAAAAGCTTGTGGTCAGATTAGAAATTTCAGTTGATCCAGTTCTTCTCTTTGAGGAGCTCCATTTTAGAATACCTGAGGAGTGGTGACATTGTTAATATTTTCTGAGCATAAATGATTCTGATTAGATAGAAGAAAGAGAAAACTTGAACTTCTGTGCTGGAGGAAATTTAATGAAAATTTGAATAAAATTTATGAAGTCTACAGAGAACTGTTATCAAAGCCTCACCTCCTAACAGGAATAACATGAAGTCATATGTAGAACAAATTCTAGGATAGAGCACTGTAGATTAATTATGCACGTGCACAAAACTGGTATCAAGAAAGGCAAATAACTCCTGATTAAAACTACAGAAATCGGGAAATAATGCCAAGCTTTCATTTACTAATATCAGTTCCTCCCTCACATGTTCTCAGCCCTTGTAAACCACAAATTGCACACAGTCGTAACTCAGCTCTCTGAGGAGTAGTTGTTCCTGGGAGTAATTCTTTTTTCCTACTCAGCTATGATGTGTGACTTGACTTTTTTTGAATCTTCTTTTTTTGAGGATTTCTGATCTTTGAGGGGACTGTTTACATGTGTTGCAGCTCTTAAATATTTTTATTATATGCAATTTTATGGATTATTTTACTAAGAAAGTGCATGGCTAAGTTTATTAGAAAATATGCTCTTGGACCTCTAGCTTTATGCCCCATCTATGGCCAGTGCCTAACAGGGCTGCTCTGTCCTGGGGTGAGTGAGTCTGTCCTGTGAATTTTCTTAAGAGTAGTGCTGTAGTGGTGGTGAATTACTGATGTGCAAGGGCTTGTGTTCCACAAACCCCACTTTTGCTAGCGAGTGTTAGACTTATATGCTGACAATTGCAGTGAGCCTGAGGTTAGAAGTTTTTACTGACTTTGTCTTAGGTGTAGAATACTGCACCCTCAAATCTTGGTGCAGAATTTTTGTTATTGCTGTTTTACTGTTAAGCATGTTTTTCTCCCTAGATTTTTGTGCTTACATTTATCTTTCTCTTTTGCAACCACATAGTTCCATGCTATGGACACTTTGCACAAAAATGTCTATGACATTTCCAAGGCAATCTCTGCGCTCGTGCCACAAGGTGGACCAGTCCTGTGCAGAGATGAGATGGAGGAGTGGTCTGCTTCAGAGGCAAACCTCTTTGAGGAAGCACTAGAAAAATATGGAAAAGATTTCACTGACATTCAGCAAGATTTTGTAAGTATATAACACAAGGGCCCAATGGCCCACTGCTCGGTGATAGAGCTGCTTTACAGCTTGTGTAAAGGGTTGTTGATCTTCATCTTGAAGAAGAGGGCTTTGAACCTGGAGCATGTGCATTGCTGTAAATTGGAGAGAGGTGGAGCTCATACTGATGACAGCCTGTTGTACAGTCAGAATTTCAAACCACAGATGATAGCTTTTTCCTTTAGAGACGTTAATTTAAAATAATCTGCTCCAGTACAGCTGAGGGAGGATTTAGGAAAGTGTTTTGACAGCCTAGCTGCTGTAGATTAATTTGTGTTTGAAGGAGAATAAGTACTGGGCCTTCTGAAACATGAAAATCTAGTCACTTTCATAATGCCATTTCAGAAAGGGCCTTTTGAAAGTTTTAAAAAGGCATTTTGGGCATCCAAGGGAAGTGTCCTGTAGCTTGGCCAAAGCTCCACTCTAGGTGCTAGCCTGCAGGTTGAAAGGAGTGCTGTAAAGAGAGCCAAGATTCACTGTATAGCTGTTTGAGTCCTCTGGAACAAAACAAGTGGTTTCAGTGTTGCTTCTCCCATGCTCTAATCTTTTAGACAGAGGGACTTGGAAACAGCACAACACACTCTGTAGTCCTGCTGAAATCCTCGTGCTTCTCACACAGAGAACAGAGCTGGCAGGGCACAATTCTGTTAGTAGTTATTACTTCTTTAATGGGCCAGCTCCATAGAATCCAAGCAAATCAGAACTGTGATATTGTAGTTGTGGCTCTTGCTCGAGTTGTCACTGCTCAGGCAGACAGTCTGAGCCAGTGGGCTCCCTTCCACATTGTACCTCTCTTGAATAGTTTACTGTGGAGCCAATGAGGCATAGAGGTTTACCTGTAACCCACTCTACTTCTGCACTGAAAGTGCTATTTTTTGGAAGGGCGTTTAATTTAACAGGGGTCCTAGGTGCATCTGAGGCCCTTAGGAGATTCAGGCACCAACTGTTGTTTTTGTTGGGAGGGTTAGTAGTTGCAAGAATGTTCTAGGAACTGTCAGAGGAATGCTGTGAATTTCAGTGGGGCTGTGTGCCAGCTCCCTGCAATGATTACTGCTTTTCCTTTATGTCCCTAGCTCCCATGGAAGTCCTTAACAAGCATAATAGAATATTACTATATGTGGAAAACTACAGACAGATACGTTCAGCAGGTAAGAGAGTTAGAATTCCTTCTTTCATTCTAACAGAAGATGTTTTTCCTTGCTTTTGAAACTGAGCATTTTTGCTTTATTCTCTCTCCTGGGGTTCAGCCTTTCCAATTGATGGGTTCTATAGTGGACTGATGCACCAATTTCTCGCCACTGAACTCATCAGCCATTCCATAGATACAAATGTGTAGCATTGGCATTTGTGCTTTCTTTTCATGTTTGCTTCTACTTTATTATCTTTCAAATGTCTGGTTTGGAATTCAGCAGCTTGAGGAAGGGAATACGATTAAGTTAGGTCAGCATCAACATCAGTTCTGACTCATTACAGAGGGGTGGGCAGTCGCTGTACAACAGGAACCCGTCTTTGCTACTTCCTCACTTCTGCCTGCCCATGACTTTGATGTGTATGGAGGCTGTGTATGTACACAAACCCGTGTAAGGGTTTGTCTGGGAAACATTGATGGCTCAAATTCCCAGGCTCCTTATACTTGAGTATCAACTTTGACTAGTGTTTGCAATCACTTTTATCTCTGCTTGTTTAAATAGGAAGGCTGCTTGGTCCCTTAAAGCAAGCACAATGCAAGCAGCATGCAAAATGTTGTGGATTATCAGTTGCTGAAAACTACTTATTTGGTTGCTGAAAACTACAGTATTTAATGGGAAGATTTATTAGAAGAAGGGAGAAATATGTAATGGACTTTTCATAATAACTATCAGTTTTATGTTTAGGCACCTATTTGAAGTATTCGAAAAAGTGGAGTTATAAAAATGTATTGCCTTAACTTGCTTCACTGGAAATTCAGCCTAGGATAAAGATTAGATGCCTGAGGCATTGACCAATATTTGGCATGGGCTATATTTGGGCACTGTATATTTATGTTTGAGTCTGTAATGTGGTTTTTACTATTTTTCTTTGTGATTGGAATGCAGTTCAAATTACAGAGGGATCCTCAGGACAAATAAGAACTCTTATTTGCATGAATTCTGTGTTACTTTTTTTTAAAAACGTACTAGCTATGTCCTTGTTCCAATACTTCCCGTTTGTCATTCTTTCATTGAAACTTTACCTTCCAGTAAGGAAATGGGTAGTGGGAAAGTGGGATGCTGATGGAAGCTGCCATGGTGAGGAAGAACGGTGCTGGAGAAATGAGGTCATGGTCTTTCCTTCCCCATTAAACAGTGTGTATCATTGATGTAGTGGGTGCTGCTCTACTACCTGACTCTGACTGTTCGGGTGATGATAGCTGAGTGTACTCAGCCTGTGCTATGCTCAGTATTTGCACTGAGAGACATCCACTTAGCTTCTTTCCTGTATCTTTTATCTCACCTCACTTAGTGATAAAAATTCATCTAGCAATATGGTAGGCATCAGAAAAAGTGAGGAAAAGTTATTTTATCAGTCAGTGAAAACTAGAATCTTATGCTGTTGCGTGAAAACTCTTAACTGTCCAGTGCAGTTAGAACAGCAAATAATAGTAGGAAGTCTTGGGAAAGTTAAAACCAAAAAGCATCTCTATATACAGCTCAGAAAGTCCATGATACATTTGCAACAGTGGAGTTCTGTTTCTGCCCATCTTGAGGTATGTGACACTGACGGTGGTGGAATAAGGGCTAGGGAGCAATTTCTTTGGTGTTCACTCTTGGATGCCATTGGAAACAGATTGGAATAGCATCCCAGGTGTTTGCTTCCAGCTCTATATGCTGAGAAGGCAAAACAACTGGAGAAATTGTGCCTTGATCAGGAAGTGGTTAAATTATTTTGGTTTTTTTGTTTGGTTTTTTTTCCCCTTTATTGAACGTCCTTATTGCATAGACAAAATTGCACAGGGAATAGTTGCCTGAAAGACTTAGATTATTTGTTCTTGCAGCAATTAAACCAACAAACCCACAGTTTCTTGTACTGTTTCACTGTGTTCCTATGCAATGGATTTTCCATCGTGGTTGTACTGTACCTCACATGTGCTGCCCAGCAGTGTACCAGCAAGTGGGATTTGGAGAAAACTTCCAATTAGAGGCTCTGTACTTAAGAGACAGTATAAGCCAAACAGGTAGAAATTGCAGTACAGAGATATCACATCAATTAAGTCTGAACTTAGCTGAAGACCTCATCTCAAATTCCCAGCTTGTATAAGCAAATAATACTATTAAACATTTATAAAAAGCCTGGGAGTGCTATCTATATATAATCACAAAGAAAGCATAGGAAGTTATAGTTGAAATAATGGTGTATTGCATTTATATTTTGCTTGATGTGTGCAAAGTCTTTGGCAAAACACATACCTTGCCACTTTTTCCAACTGTTTCTCATAGCTTTTTGTCTGTGTAGATTCTTTCCTTAGTCTAATACCACAAAATGGTTCTGGAACTCCCAGCATTTTTTTATGTTAGATATTGAAAATGTGCTAAGTAAGGATATGAAAAGTTGTTTCGCTTTTCACTCGCCTTCCTTCTAAGAGGATGATTAAATTGTATTCCAAGACTGTATGTGATTGTCTTTAAAAATTTTTTTATAACTTTCTCATTCTTGTAGAATCTTGTAGAATAAAAACATCCATTCAAACTGTTTCTGTGAGTTACACAACATAGTAGTGAAGTTTTTTGTCATCAACCAATTGCCTGCTTTGATGCAAACCAGTTAGTTGGGAACTGTTTACATCTTTCTGTATTTCCTTTGAGATTTTCTTGGAATGAGAAAGCACTGTCATAATTGTGAAGCAGGATCCATCTGCTTCTTGCTGTTGAGGAAGCAAAATTTTGAGTTGACTTCAACAGAAGACCCCTTCTCAGAACTGAGAAATGAGGTATACTTATGCTTGGTATACCTTAGATCGAAAGGCCTAATACAGCACTGTCTTGGCTTCTGAGTAGGATACTGTGATTGAGATTCATGCAAATCGACTTGTTTTGTAGCATCTCTTATCCAGTAATTTTTATTTGGCTTCAGCTATACCTTTCTTTTAAGGTTACCAGTGTAATTAGGTGCTCAGCCATTTCAAGAGGACTGACCCTCCAAGAACAGAACTGCTAGAAGGAGTAATTCTACTGCAGTGTCAGTGCAGAATTTGTGGTCTGATGTAGGCTCCTGAATGTCTGTCCAAAGTCATCCCAAGAGTTATCCTGTCAGAGACACCCTTTCAGAGTTGTCCTGAAGAAAATGAGGGAGTTGCATTCCAAATTGAGCATCCCATGTCTCCTTTGAATGCATTCCTTTCTTGAGACAGATTTCCCGTGTCAATTCAGAAGAGTGTGTATTTCTGATTCAGAAAGGTTTGAAATGGCACCCACTGAGTTAGTGCTGTTTGGTGGCTTCCCCCAGTGATTTGAAAACTCTTAATTTGAGAGTTGATGTGATGTTTGGGTATGCCTACATTTTCATTCAAAGTAAAGGCTGAGTTATGTAGTTGCGAATTCTAGGGTGATTTTTTTTTTTTTAAAGGTCTTTAAATGCTTCTGCTATTTTGCATATCATGAGGGGAAGTCCTGAAAACTTTACATTTGCACTTTCCAACTGTTGAGATGCAGTTGAGAAGAGCTTAGGACATGGTAGTGGCAGATAACTGAATTAGTCATATGCTTTCTGAGAGTTTGAAGGCTTTAATTTACTTTTTGCACTTTTATTTGTGCTTGAGGAACATGTAACTTTAAGAGGAAGATCAAATATTAATTTCAACTGTTCTATTTCTAATGTGGAAGTGCCATTAGAAAAGTGTGGGAGGAATAGACAGAGAAAACCAGTTCTAAGGTATTGCATAGTGTTGAGAAGATACTGAAGGAAGTGGAAGTGCCCTTATATTTGTCTGCATGAGGTAGGGAGCTTATATGAGGGAGCTCTGGGTAAATCTTGATGTGGATAGGAAACATCCTTATTAAGGGAAGCAAGCTTTCTTTGTACCTAGCCAAGAGCTGTAAGTGACATCTTAAAAGTACTAGCCTTCATACAGTATTGCGTGCTAGCAAATTAGCAATAACATCAAAGAAATGTTTTTCCACATACGTAGGACATTTTATCCCCAAACACCTCCTGTTAAGCCTACAGTAACATGGAACTTTGGTACTTTTGGCAAGCAAGTGACAAGAGACCATAGGTACCACAGATCAATGCTGAGATGTGTTGCTGAAGCACAAGCAGCTGGGAATGCTTCTCCCAAACCTATCATGGACTAATTACCTTTTCCATCCCATCTTCCCCTCCTTCCAGCAGCACTTGTATGTGCAGAGCTTTGCAAAAGAATAAACAGTGGGAAAGTTCTCGTCTAAATCCAGAAAATGCAATTTATCTTCCCTGTTAACTTATGGGGAGTTACACTTAATTCCCTGTTCCTAACTAATAAAGGCTAAATATTTAAGGATGTTTGAGGCATCCCTGTGCTGTCTAGCAACCCAACTCTTGCATTGTGGACCTTGACATATCCCCTGCATGGTTTGATTTCTTCTTGTTATTTTTATTTCTCCTTTATAAATGTTCACTCTTTAGAAAATGACCACAAACATTTGTGTGAATTATAAAACTCTTTCAAGCTGAGTGGGTAGAATGAAAGATGTCAAATCTAGGGAGAGGATTTATAAAGGAGATAACTTTGCACCAACTGGAGTGTTCAGTGCTTGGTATTTTAATCCCGTGGTCCCTGTGAGATAGACAAGTTGGTGACATCTGCCTTTTATAGATGGGGGAAAGTATGATGAGGTAAATAAGAGGATATACTTAAGATGTGCATATATAAATAACTCAAAGACAAAATACTTCATTTAGGCCAAACTACTAGAAAAAGTTACAAATGCTCAGGGTTTTTTTGTGGATGAGGACATTCATAACTACATCAGACAACATTAAGAATTTATAGCGTAAATATGCTTTAGGCACAAATCAATTAACTGGCAAAGGACCTAGCAAAGCACTTTCTCTGTGAAGGGATTACTCTGAAATTGTGTATGACCACATTTCAGGCACCTCTCTTTTATACCTGCTGGTATCAGTCACTGCTAGAAAACAGGAAACTCATCATATCTGGTCTATTGATTGCCCACAGCTGCAGGTAGTTATCTACTAGATAAGAAGAGCTGCAGCTCTTCTTATCCAGTACATTGTGGTACCTTCTGAAAACCTTCCTGCTATGCTGGTTTGTCATAAAGGCGTATACTGTATGTTATGCTCTGCACTGCTCCCTGGGAAGCTCTCAGAGAGGAGGTTA
The DNA here is from genome assembly GCA_013400335.1 of Eurystomus gularis. Taxonomy (NCBI): domain Eukaryota; kingdom Metazoa; phylum Chordata; class Aves; order Coraciiformes; family Coraciidae; genus Eurystomus; species Eurystomus gularis. Next base: position 83,763 of record VZZY01011129.1, on the reverse strand, counting down.
CTGCTTGGTCCAGGTGACTTACGGCAGTTGTTAGCTCAGAGCTCACACCACGGTCATCAATCACAAAGAAATCTGGGGTGTGGGGTTAACATTCTCCACTAGTTTATTAGAATGTTGCTTAATACCTGAAGTTAACCTAAAATGTTACTTAATACCTGAAGTTAATCATGTCTCCAAAACAAATGATTTTACATTGTGGATAGTGCAATATTTCGTCTGCTGGTGATGCTTTGCACTTGCAAAAAGCTGTTGTATTCATAGATTTCCAACACTGTCATAACACAATGACTCTAGATAGTCCCTTTGGGAGCTTTTGTCAAGAAAACTGCAGCTTTTTTCCTCTGCAATGTAGAAAACGGGGGGGGGAGTTCTTTACCAGTGGAAGTTCCCTGAATTTCCTGCTTAGATCTCAAGGAAATAGGATTCTTGCACAAGATTCATAAAGTGGTATTTTAAGCTGTATATCTGTATCTGATGTTGAAGTATGAGCTCTGTGGCCATTCATCCACTTGACGCAGCTGCCTGTGGTACTCTGTGCCTGGCAAAAGAAGCCCTGTTTTTCAGTCCAGGCTGTGGGTGGAATAGTCTCCAGTTCATGAGAAGAAGGGCACCTGAGTGTGCACTTTGTGGAAGGACAATTTTTTTGGGCAGTGTCTCTCTGGAAGGTAGAGCAGGATTTCTGATGCTGTTTGGAGAAACATTGTCACAGCACTTTTTGAGGCCCATTATTTGGTGCTTTGGTTTCTTATATAAAAAGACTTGGGTAAAGTGGTTAGAATTGGCTCAACTTTCAATTGTGGTTTGTATTCAGGGGGAGAACCACTTTCATTCCATCGTGAATTACCAGAAAAATGTGTATTATTGATTTCTCCAAGTTTGTAGGATTGATAAGGATTGTCTCCTCAAAGTCTTTATTTGGATTTTCTTGAGGACAGTTTTCAGGCAGCTCTTCTTGTCCTAGATGAGATTTAATAGAAGCAGTCAGGGGAACTTGCCTACACCAGCAGAAAGAAGTCAGCTTTTGGATGCAGATCTCTGAAGGTGTGCCTATAGTCTCGGGATAACTTTCAGAAGTTCTCGGTCCTTGTTCTCCTGTCTGACAACTTCATTCTTTGATTTCTACAGCAGGTTGACTTTTTTTATTTGCAGGAAAAGGGAAGGAGGGGAATTCTTTAGGAGCTTTGGGGAGGAACTGTCAGACTGTCAAATGGAAAACTGCTGCTTAAGACTGTCCCTCTGACCAAAGCAAGCTTTATACTCACAGGGAACTTTTATTTTGTTGTTTCTATGTGTGTCCATCGTGTCCCTGTAAAAAGGATTTTTATGTTTGTCCAGTTCCTCAGTGACACACGCTTCAATTTTTATTACGTTTCCTGGTAACTTCCTTCTATGAAGATACTGACCTTACCTTTACAACAATTTTCCTAGACTGTGCCCTGGGACTGCTGTATAGAAAATGTTAAGTTAATCTGTTTGTCTAGAATATCACCATGCTGCTGGTTCATCTGGAAAATGTTGTCATGGCTTTATGCAGGCTGGCATGAAAGTTGAAGAGCGTGGGCCTGGCTCTGAGCAGGAGGTTGGGCTAGAGGCCTCCAGAGATTCACCTTAAATTAATTTAGCTTATATAATAAAGAGAAAACGTGAGCCTCAGAATGCCTCTTTTACTTTTTAAATTGTGTGATGGTTTGAGTTATAAAGGGAATTCTTGGCCAGTTAGTAAAGCTCGTGCTAATTGCCTACCTCTGCCATGTTCTTGTGGGCTATCAGCAAGTTCACAGCTGTAGCTAAACAAAAGGAAAGAACAGTGCTATTCTGGGGGAAGTTACTCCATGCATCCCGTTGAAAGGATTCTCTAATCCACTTACTCCAGAAATGTGGAGAGAATTTTATGGATGGTTTTACTGAAGTAGGGCCACTTAAAGAGACAAATGGTTTGTACTTGTAAACATATATCCCCATGCTCTGAAAGTCTACTTCTTGTATGTGTTTTCCCTTAAAACCGTTTCTGTTACATTGCTTAGCATCCCCTGGCAGTGGTGTTTTTCACTAGGGGCTGGTTGTTTGGTCTAGTTAGCTTCTCCCCTTTTTACCGCCTGGAAGTTCTTTTCTACCTCTCTGCTGACAACTGAACATGTACCTGGGGTTTATTTCCTTTTTATCTCAAAGTGGGATAAATGCATAGTGCTTCTGTACCTAGAGCTTCTCACCTTTAGCAAGTGCAAATGTACAGGTTGCCCATGGCTGGTGTTTAATCAGCAGTGATGACATACCATAATTTAAAAAATATGTTGGGGTAATTCTGCATTGGTTTTGAGTTGAGCTCATGGCCTTTTTAACTTTTGAAGATCTCTTGTGTCACTCAGTCTTCAAAAGTGAGGTGTATCAACAAAGAAGTCTTCCCTCAAATGCTTTGAATTGATTCAGCTGTTGAGGAAATATGATAGAGAGGGTGCATTACTCCACCTGTTATTGTCCAATTGGTGAATGTTATCGTGGAAAGCAAACACAGACTGATGTGTCAGATTGTCCTTTGCAGGGGAAAACAAAAGATTGTAGGAGGAACAATGCATGAATTTGTATTAAAGTGAACAGGAATGAAAAGTTTGTCCTTGAAAACAGTAGATTGTCATCTCCTTGACTTTTTTTTAAAGCTGTGTACATAGTTGTTTGATGCCCACAGTTGTCTCCTGTGGATATTTTCTGTTGGAAAAGGATTTTATGGTAGCTGCTCAGTGAAAGGAAAGCTTCATTGTTTGTTGTTAAGTGCTAAAGTCTTTACAGGCATATTACTTAACTCCCAGGTAAAACAGTCCTTATTTTCTTTTTATTCTAACTTTAAATATTTTTCTTTTTAAAGAAACGATTGAAAGCAGCAGAAGCGGAAAGCAAGCTAAAGCAAGTGTATATACCCAACTAGTAAGTATCTTTCTGTATTGTTTGCATTTCTGTTTCATTGTAGAGGGTCTGGTGTAGTGGTTTCCGTGGCCTGCCAGTAGTATGTATTTGCTTTAATTACATAATAACAGACGTGGTTGAACAAAATGTCAGAGAACTATTAAATTAGGTCGCCAATATAATGAACCTTCTGCTGATGCTTTAATAGTCTTGAACTCCTGTGTATTTTAGCTGAGCTAATGCTAACCACCTTGATGCTAATAAACAACTAGGACCCCTGTGGAAGAAAACACACGGTAGCTTTACTTGTTCAAAGCTGGCTAGAACAAAGCCACACTCCTCCCAGTATGCCTACACTGCTGCTGCCGAGCGTGTAAAGGACAAAGCTGTTCCCACATGCCGACCTTCCACTTCTGGAACGCAGGGTATCTCCTCCATAGGCAGCTGAGGATGTTCCCTTTGGGGCTTTCCTGGTTAGGATGCTGTGCTGTCACGTTACTCATTTCCTTCATCCTACATAGTGTTCCCTTCCCGAAGCCACTGTTACTTATCTTCTCATTTTTATTTTTATACAGATTGGGAGTTGGGGACTTGCTAGCAGGTCAGCATGGTCATGAACAAAAGGGTAGCTAATTAACTGCTCTACAGTATTTCTGGTTTTCTTCATTCTTGTTGTCAGTGGATCACTGATGCATGGTTGTTTCCTAATGTAGTTTATATATATTAAAAATGCATATAGAGAATTATATTAAAAGATAATGAAAAAAAATGTGTTTTAAATCTTCAGAAGATGTGTTTCTTCTATTGTATTCTCTCTGCTATTGCATTCCCAGTCAACAGCTGTTATAGTGCGGAACTTTACATCTCCCCTGTCCTTTCTTTTTCCAGCTTTCATTCCCAGATATTTTCCCATGTGTATTATCCCCAGTAACTCCTTTACTCTTATGCTATCTCCTTTCAAATATTTATGAACTTCTACCGTGCATTCTGTTACTTAAGATAAGGCTGAGATTTTTATGTTTAGCTTGCAAGACCATCCTTTTTTCCTTGTGAAAATAGAGGATCCTTGATTTCTTTTTTGCTTTTGAAATATGTTGATTTCTTAGGTGAATTTACATAAAATCAGATGTAATACTAAGAATGAAGCCAAATAGATTTCATGTCATGCAGTTTTTTTCAACAGAATTGTGTACATGACTTATTTAATCCCACATGAATGCATCTCCTGCTTTTTTGCTATTAATGCCTCCAAATGCGGCAACAATTACTATTTCTGTGATTATTTTGTTTGTTTGTTTATTTCTACTCAAGTTTCACTACAAGGTCTGGCACACAGGGAATGTATTGCATCTGCGTTATCGTGTGACCTAGAAGAAGATATATTCTTGGCTTGTAATAGCAATGCATAGTGTTGGGATCTAAATATCAATGTTATTGATTTGTCCTTATCGTGTTACTGAGCCCATTCCTGTTTCAAGGCTTGAACCATAATAATCCACTTGTCACCTTGAAAATAAATGACTTGATGTAGGCTGTCACAAGACCTACGCAGAAATGTATCAACTGAGCAAAACTTATTTTAACAATAACTGGTGTAAAATTGTTTGCAAAGAGAGACCCAGGAGGATATCAGACTCAAAACAATTTTTTTTTCTTCTTTTTTTTGTGTCTTTGGCTGTTTTTCACTGATAGGACTCTCATTTCTTCCTATGATGTTAATAGGAAAATCTAGGAAGAGGGGAGGAAAAGAAAAAGAAAATAGAATCAGTCTTCAAAGGTTATTTCTCATGTCACATACATACTATATAGTGAAAAAATGCCAGCTCTGTGAAGCTTTAGAGTTGATATTTTTTTAACTTGAGACTGTGCCCCAAATTTATTCTGTGGGTAACTGAAGAGTCATACAGATAATTGATGTGAGATTATCAAGTTCTACTTACAGTATTTTACCTGAGAATCTCAAAGCACTTTTAAAGCTGCAAATGCTGCCTTGCCAACACTTGTAAAGTAGGGAAATATTATTCTCCCTACCCTGCCTCTTTTCGAAGCTAACAGGGAAACTGGAGGAATGGGTAAAAGCTTTAGATGACTACAAGGGCTGATTACTTAACAAGCTGAAGACAATTCCTTTATCTGTTGGTTTTTTTTGTTATCTGCCTGAGGAACAATACTGATTTCCTTCTCTGTTTAATTGTGCAGAGGTCCATTGCAGCATGGGAAACTTAAAGGTGTAACACTGTTCTTCCTTTTGTAGCTGTGCCAGTTAAAATGTCGATCTCCAACATTTTTTTTGAGAAAGCAGCTCATTTTCAGAAAGCATTGTTTAGCAGTCATTAGACGTGTTCTTAGAAATGGGTGTTTACAGTAGCCTAAAGAGTTGTGATGAGAGCTCACCTCTCTGTTGTTTGGATAAGGAATTGCATTAGATGCCTAGAGGTAGATGGCATGACTGTTCCTTACAAAGGATTTAAAATTGTTCTTCTTTCTGAGGCTTTATTTCTTAATTGTTCTGTTGCATTAGCACTTCTATGGTTTCCTGAATAACAGGAAACATTCATTGATGCTGTTAAGTTTATAGTTACTGTTAACAACTAAAATTTAATCACTGTGCTGTGGGTCAAATGCTAGTTAGTCATAGTGTCCTGTGTGGCTCAGGATTATCTTCAGGTTGGTTTTTTTGAGCAGGGACTTCAGTCCATGAGGGCTGGCTTCCAGTGCTGCCTTTCTGCATATGCTTTATCAAATTCATCTCTAGTTGAGACCGATCTCCTGCAAAATACAGCCCAGAAATTTGCACTTTGTGATCCCTGTTCTAGTGTTAACTGACTGCTCCAGCACAATTGAAACCTGTTTAAAAGGTTTCCATTTTTGGTGTAAGAACTGTAAATGAGAGTTTACTGCACCACGCACCATCAGTGTTCTTGCTGCCTTTTTTGCATCTTTCACTTCAGTTTCATTAATTGCCTAATGATTCATCCAGTTATTCATCTAATTATCTTGTTAATAGCTGTAGCAGGCTTTGGTGATACCAAGCGAGTTTAATTAACATATCATCAACAATTAAGAGCTTTTTGCTCCTCATATGATGAAGACATTAGCTGCCTAAATTTTATTGTTACTGACCCTGTGAAACTTGGCCCTAGCTTTGGAGCAGCACACCTTCTGGTGCTTGTTACAAGCTACAGTAATGTTCCAAAATCCTGAAGTGAAGTTGTTTCCACAACTACAGTGTGAAGAATTTGGTGATCAGTGTAATTTGGTGATCAGCTCTCACCTGTGCATCCCTTTCACTTGTGTTTGAAATACAAGTTAGATACGGGCTGTAGAATAGAGAGGACAACAGAGTCGGGCCATCACCCTCCTTTTGGCACGAGACCACAGTACTCTGGATGCGTGTGCCAATGCACACAGTCTTGTTCTCAACTGTTTACAACCAGGCACATCAAGGGCTTCCTGGCATTCTGCTCAAAAAAACTTCAGACCTTTTTGTGTGCTTTACTGATGGATTTTAGACTCCTTTACGGCCTTTTTCAGAGGCTAAACCAATGTATAGAAGGGATGCAACATGCCTGATGTTGAGCTGTAAGACCTGGAGCGCGGACAGTTTTCTTCACTTCAGTCTTTCACTCTGTCTGTTGAGCAACACCGCCTGTAACAGTGTGCCTCTCTGAGGACTGTTTGTTTTACAGCATCTTGGTAATGTTTGCACATGGAGCTTGCTAGTGAATCATTGGCAAAAGTTCTTTTGCAGCAGGTTACTATAGTGACATCCCAGAGCTAAGTGCTGGGTAGCATGAATGTACCTTCTTTCAACTTCCCCTTTGTTAAAGGCGTCTGCAGATCTCCTGCCATCTGTGGTGTCAGAACTTAGTGTCGTTCTGATAAGTACCCCGAAACACTTTAATTCTTGTGAGGGCTGGGCAAATTAATAGGCAAAAGGAGAAGAAAACCCAAATGGGCTTACTGATTTAAATGCCTTTTTTTCTCTCTTCTCTGCTTCTTTTGGATTGTTTATGGGCTGCTCAGTGTACTGAAGGAACAAACTATTTAGGATATTTCTGTGCTGCTTAGCCTCCTAAGCTTTCTCTTTTGCAGAAAGACTCTGAACTTCCCAGCAAGGAGCAGCATCAGAATGCTATCCAAAGTTTTTCTTGGACTGGACAAATGCTCTCTTACCTCCTTATGCAATGTGTTTTATGGTCCTTGTAGGTTGTTCACAGCAGAATCTATTTTTGTCCCCATAGAAATGGGGCTTTACCAAGCTCTGTACCATGCCTGACCAGAAATTTTCAAATGAGGAGAAAGTCGACCTTCTGGCTTCCAGGGCAGTGTAAGCTTTCCAGTAGCATTTGGGTTTGTTCTGGAGCTGTGAAGACCAGTTGTCTTCAGAACTTGGTTACTTGGAACCCCTTTGCTTTCAGGGGTCACTGCTGAGAATGTGAAACCTGATATTGATGCCCTATTAGAAAGAAATTACACTATATTGCCACAATGTTGTTTTTGCAGTACTGGCCATAGTGATAAGTAATAAATAATCTGGGTCCCTGTAGTGGGTCTGGCTGAGCTGGTTTTCCCCATAGCAGCCCTCACGGTGCACTGTTTTGTGCTGGGAGCTAGAAGGGCGTTGTCAACACACCTGTGTTGTGACTACTGCTGAGCAGGGCTCACACAGCACCAAGGCTCTTCCCAACATTCCCCCCCACAGTGGGATGGGGTGGGCAAGATCTTGGGAGGGGACACAACCAGGACAGCTGACCCGAACTGACCAAAGGGATATTCCATACCATATGACTCAGCTCAGATAAACCTAGGAAAGAGGAGGAGGAGGGGGGGCCGCTCCGTTGTCCTCCAGAGCAACTGCTACACGGCTTGGAGCCCTGCTTCCCAGGGAGTGGCCAAACATCGCCTACTTGTGGGAAGTAGAGAATAAATCTTTGTTTTCCTTTGCTTCCCTGCACAGATTTGCTTGGCTTTGCTTCTGTTATTATTAAACTTTTGTTTCCCATCTTATTTTCCTCCCCTTTTTTTGCTCTGCTGAGGAGGGAGAGGGGAAAGGGAGGGGGTGAGGGGGTGATAGAGCAGCTTGGTGGGCACCTGGCACTCAGCCAACATTAACCCACCACAGTCCCTGAAATCAGCGTGACTCCTGTGTCAGTGTGCAACTGCTATGTTAGAAAATGTGCTTTCAGAAAGCTGTTTTATAAAGCCCATTTTAAGGCATTTTTGCTTGAATCATCTTTGCTTTGCTACCAAACAATGGGTTTGTTAGTTGGAAATAAAAGGAATATGCCCGCTCTCTTCTGTATTCTGGTGAGAGAACATGGGTGAAAAGTAACTGGCACAAGTCAGCACCAAAGGCTGCCTGCTTTTGTTGCATCTGTAAACTGAGCTCCTAACAGCACCTCAGAGTCTTTGAATGTTTTATAAGCTCCTGGTGTATTCTTCTTCTCAAAACTTCTTGTGTGACTTCTTCCATCTTCTTCTGTTCCCCAGAAGTCCTGTCTCTGCAATATTGGTTCTCTGTCCTCCTTGTTCCCTCCCATGCCAGGGATTTTTTGGATGCCTCTTTCCCCCTCAGACACCTCTTCCTCTGCAGAGGTTTTGGACTATTCCGTACTGTTCTCTATGCCAAGGTTTTGTTTGTCCTTCCATGCTCAGCTCCTGCCAGTGGCTGCTTTTTATTTTCCTTCTCCATAAGTCAACATTTTAAACAGGATGAGCTGAGGATGTTCTATTAGAATGTATTAGCAATAGCCATCAGTGCAGTTCTTGCTCTATGGATGTTAGACTTTCAGACTCTTTTCATTTAGTAGAAACCTGAATGCTTTCTATTAGAAGCACAGACCATAGTTTAAACCTTGTCAGAAGGCTCATGTTCATGAAAATCTCTGTGTATATGCTGTGTCCAAAGATTTTGGACACACAAGGTGTTGGGTGTACTTGTACAAATCATGGCTATGTGATGCAAACCTTTGCAGTAAGACAACGTGGAAATATTTGCAACTGCGTCTAGGGTTACATTTGCCTGAATAAGGCAGGGATTGCCCTTCCTCTGCCTACCTCCCGTGCTCCATCCTCAGCCTTCTTTCTGGAGATTTAAGTAAAAGATTCCTCATGTTGAGGACACAGAGAGATCTGTAGGTGAGATCTTTTTGTCACCTAGAGCAGAATGTCTGGGATGGTCTTAGATACCTATCTGGCCTCACCACTAGTTTATTGTTTCAAAATTATTTTGGACTCTTGAAAATAGCATCTAACTGTTACTTTTATTACTGGTGTTATTTAAATATTATCTGAGGCAGTGTATTCATGGAAATCAGGTTGGTAAGTACAGCTTGTTCCGAAAACCACACAAATGACATTTAAATCTCAAGATATTTTGGGCCATACTTTTGAAAGTCAAGTAGGAAATTGCATACCTCAATTAACGTTTGTCCTCCTTTTTTGCTTTGTGTTTTAAGTAACAAGCCAAACCCCAACCAGATCAATGTAAATAATGTCAAACCAGGAGTGGTAAATGGTACTGGAGTACAGGCACAGAACACAGGAGCAGGACGGGCCTGTGAGAGCTGTTATAGTAAGTGACGGGCCAGTATGGCAGTTGTGCATAGAGAGTGTGAATGCTGGGCTGCAAACAGTGGGAAAAAGTGTGTTGAGAGTTGGGGTGGGAAAGAAGGCTTTGGAAGCGTGTGGGGACAGAGTTTGGCCTAGCAGCATTTAACCAAAGTTGTTTTGTTTTTATTTTAGTTACTGATGTTACATTTGTAAATAGAATTATGAAGTATTAAAGGGAGAGTTGGTAACTGTCCTACATAATTGCCAGTAGCTATTGAACAAAGACTTCAATCACCAACATGTGAATTTGACACATTTTTCATAATTTTTTAGTAGATTTCAAAATATGTGATATCATTGTATTTGGTCTGCTACCTGGTACTAACATACTGAGTTCTAATGATTGTACTTCTTTATGGAGAGCCTTTAGAGATGCTGGAATGAAGCACTGTACAAGAAGTCGTCACAGATTTCATACATTGTATAGTTATAAAATTAATGCATAGGGAGTTCCTGAAGACAATCTTCTCTCTCTCCCTTCTCTCTCTGCAGAAATTATTGTCTACCAGTCTTGCAAAATGAGAGCTTTCCATTTCATTGGCAGGAAATTTTTCAGTCCTACTAGTTGTTTTTTTAATGTTCATGTTTTAAAAGGGGTTTATAAGTGTAACTAAATCTGCTGAAATCACAAGTATATTTAAGAGTGGTGATGACAATGAAGCCATCGTGTTTTTTTAAAGTCTGTTTGAGCTCTGCACTGTCTTTGTGTGGGTTTTCTTTTATGATGGTTCTAAAGAGAATAAGCTCTGAAAACCTGTTTAAGGATATATATAATTTCCACCTTTGTTATCTCTAGCCACACAGTCTTACCAGTGGTATTCTTGGGGTCCCCCTAACATGCAGTGTCGCCTCTGTGCATCCTGTTGGACATACTGGAAGAAATACGGTGGCTTGAAAATGCCAACACGGTTAGATGGGGAGAGACCAGGACCAAACCGCAATAATTTGGTAGGTATCTGCAAAGCTCAGTGCTCTTGCCTGGGAAGCTGGGTGCCATAATATCTAACTAGTTGTTCACTGTTATTAAATATTTAACAACAAGGATAATGCCTTCAGCCTCCATAGTTGTACTTGGGTTTGGTGTCTCATGTCTTGCAAAAGCTCACCTGTTAACTTCAGTGATAAGTAATTTGTTGCCAGGTACTGCCCTGAGGGAAAAAAAAACATTGTTTAGCAAACTAGCCTTCAAATGCATGGGATAACTTAACGAAGATGGAAAAAAACGAAATGCCAGCCAGTGTTCCTGGTATTCGGTTTCCATGATTTTTGATATAGGGGGAAGAAGGCTTTTTTTTTCCATAAAGGAATTCATTATTTCCTGAAACCTAGGCACATTCAAAATTAGATACTTAAATAGTTAGTGGCTTTTTAGAGATCCCTTATCTTGTTTGTCTACTTCATTCCATTTTTAAAAATTAATTCTTCTTTTTTGATAGGTTTAAGTAAGCATTATAAAAGCTTATGCTGTTTAATTTTCCCCCTTTTATTTAAAAACCAAAATTCTTAGAATTTTTCTGAGTTTGGTGCAAGTTCAATCTGGAAGCATCATACACTGAGCTGATGGGAAAAAGTCACTCCATCACATGGACTGAAGGATAGTGCACACTGAAATTTGGTGTTAGATTAATTTCTTTCCTCTCTCCTAGTCTTCGCTATCATTCCCTTTTGATTCTATTTCTTTGGTTTAACCTCTGTCCTTTCCAGGCTTCTGTTTCCCCTCTGCAGCTACCTAATTGCTGAGATAACTTACCAGGTTTTATCAGCCTTATACCTCTTGCTTGTTGATTCAAAAGTATGTAAATAGTCAGAGAGGGAAAAGCCTTGTTCTCCTCAAACTGAAATTTCCTCCTATTTCCCAACCGTGAGTAGGTTTGCGATAACAAGATTCTACTTTCATTATTTTATTTGTTGACTTTTCAAGAAGAAGATGCAGCTTTGGCTCTTTGTAGCCCATAAATGTCTTTCAGTAGTATTTGTTATTGCATGCAGTGAGTATTTGACAACTTAGTAAATGCGTTCCTTGAGTGCAGAGTAAGAATTAGGAATTCTTGCAACTTTGAGACAAGAATGTTCTTGCGTGCTATGAGGTTACTTTGGGAATTGAGTTTGTGATGTGTATTGTAGCCATCAGGCTGTTTTCCTCTCCCTCTTAAAAATGATTTGTTATAAAGAGTTTGTGCTGTATATCCAGAGCAACTCTAAGCACCCAAAGTTGGACAGTCTTTCTCTGAATCATGTGGTAGCATCAGGTAACTTCTTCAGGTCTGGCTTTTGGATTCCTGCTTTACAACTTGGGATAGCACAGAAATAAATACCTCCCTGTGAAGAGAAAATGTTTACCTTCGTTTTATCCTTTGAGATATTTTGGAAGAAAATTCCAAATATTGATGGGTAAGATTTGGGGGTAAGGGGGATTGCTGGGCTGAAAATATTTTCATCTGTAGTTTCTCTTCTTAGGTCTGTGAAACAGTAGTTGAAAGTGGTTTTATATTATCTTCTTTCTCTTTTTTAAAACCATACCTTCTAATAATTATTTTTTAGAAACAATATTTATTTTTCTCTCTTTTAAGAGTCCTCATGGTGTGCCAGTACGAAACAGTGGGAGTCCCAAGTTTGCTATGAAGACACGACAAGCTTTCTATCTGCACACAACAAAACTGACAAGAATTGCTAGACGTTTATGTCGAGATATCTTGCGCCCTTGGCATGCTGCAAGACATCCCTATCTGCCTATCAACAGCGCAGCAATCAAAGCAGAATGTGAGTGGGGATGCAGCTGGGACCTGCATGCAAAGCAGCTGTTGGAGATTCCTTTCCTATGAAGTTTGAGTTGCAACCTTTTGAGATGCTTTCTTGCATGTAGCTAGCGTTTTCACAAAATCTAGCTATACTTGCAGAGCATTCTGATTGTAGGCTAGACAAATAACTTTGAAATTCATGAGTTGATTGTAATTGGCAAGCTCTGTCAGGACACTTGAGTTACTCAAGTTTTGCTATAATATCTAAATGTCTTTACCCTCTAATTATTTTTCTTTGTTTTACAGGCACAGCACGTTTACCTGAGGCATCAGAAAACCCACTGCTATTAAAGCAAGTGGTTCGAAAGCCTTTAGAAGCAGTACTCCGGTATTTAGGTATTAAAAAAGCCAAACACAAAAACCCCAACCAAAGAGAAAACCCTACTTCTAATTCTGCTAACCATTTCTTTTCCATTTGGTTTTGGATTTAGATGCTGGTTCTGGATTAAAGAACACAACATTAAAACCTTCCCATGAACTTGTCCTTTTTACTTTTCCTACTTAATTTGACAGCCCTATTGGCTCAGCAGCCCCCTTTGGGCTCACAAAGTTTCAGTACCAGAAACTTTTGCCAGTGAAGGGAGGGATGTATTTGTTGTGCCTTCTGATGTACGTGGGGACAAGTTACCATCTGCTAATGGAGGCCTGAACATAATGTTTTGGGAACAATCGGTCAGTCCACTGCTCCAATTTTTGGGCTGTCTTGAGGCAGTTCATATGGTTAGTTCAGTCCTCCAAGAAGCCTCTTGGTTTGAAGATAGCACTATGTCCCACCACTTGTGAATCAGTTGCTGCCTGTTCTGTGCTGGGGCTAGACAAGGGGACTATGCTTCCATTCTTTATTTTCTTCTTGTTTTTAGGTTGATTTTTATTTACAGTTTTCTTGAGGACTTGTGTGTCATCAGCTGATCTGTGGGGAGTACTGAGTAGCTCTATCCAGGACCTTTGTGTAATGTTTAGGACCCAGAAGCATCTTAAAGTGATGCTACCTGACGTGCCAGCTCTGACTACAAATGAATGCAAAATAATTTTCCCTAGTGCTGCCAGTTGCTAGAGATACCCTGAAGACGTGTCTGGGGTTGTTAGAGCAGTCCAACGTAAGTCTAACCACAGAAAGCTAGCTTGGACAGTGGTACTTCAAAAGAAATTGTCTTTTTACTCTGATAAGAAACACTGGAGTTGATTTTGTGTTTCTTTTGAACATCTTTGTTGATTAAATATTGTAAGGCTCAGGGTTTATTAAATATTTACTGCTTTTCTGAGTGTTGTACTTCTACTGTATACTAATGAGATACAGATTGAGAAACCTTTGGATATGTATAGTGCAACCAAAGAAAGCCGATAAAGGGAGAAGTTTTTCTGTTGGATAAAATTCTGCTTTTAATACTTGTACAGAATCTAGCAGTAGATTTTGAGATTTCATTAGCACTGTGTCACGGTCTTCATTTGACTATTGACCTGGGAGAAGGGAGTGAAAGAAATGGAGGGAGGCTGATGGACTGGTAAGAGCGCATTTTTGGAGGTGTCATGGTCAGCGTGCTTTAAGTTATATGTAAGTTATATGTTACTCTGCTGTTGGAGCTGCGAGAGAAAAACTCTTGAAGCTCCCATTTGCTGTTACTTTTAGCTTTCTCAAGATCTTTTCAGTTGAACAGTGTGTGCTTGGTCTCTGCCTTGGCCTGAAGTTTGGATTCAGACTGTGTGTTCTTTATGGTGGCGCTGTGAATCCTTGCTTGTTTGGCCAGTTTTTTACAAGCGTTGCACAACGGGCAAAGTTGTAATTTCCCTAGAGTTTAGAGGTGTTTCGTGACTGCCCAAAGATGGCTTTTAATCTAGAGCACAACCAAAATGATCCCAAATGGTTGGAGAATACTGTTTTAGAAATAGATGCAAAGTGCTTTTGTTATCAACTCTTATTTTATGACAATATTATGACATTGATTTTAACATCTTCAGTAGAGATGAATCCCTAAATATACTTAAAATGCTTTATATAAATAGCAATCTCCAGTAAAAATTATTGACTGAGATAGTTGGTATATGAGGGGAGGTATACTGGGTCACTTTGAAAGTTTGCAAGTGGTTTTCAGATTTATCATTCCAGTGATATAACCTTCACTAACAAAAAATCCCCACCTTGCTGTTTTGCAACAGAGTCTCATCCATGTCCTCCAAAACCAGATCCTGCGAAGAGCTTGTCCAGTTCTCTCAACAACCTGACTCCTGCTAAGTTTACGCCTGTCATTAATAATGGGTCTCCAACTATCCTGGGAAAAAGAAGTTATGAACAACACAATGGAATGGATGGTAATTATTTTTCTGCAAAGTATATATTATCTATATAGGCTTTTTCTTCTGTTCTTTTGGTGTACAAGGAGATTGTTTAAAACTGTAGACCTTCATATAAATTCTAAGTTTCTTATTCTTGCGGGAGGTTAATTTTCTTCCTTTTGTAGAAGTCACTTGTCCCATTTCTCCTTGGTGAGACACATGATGTGTTCTGTCTGGATGAGGCATGCATATAAACCTACTGTGTAGTGGAACTTTGCCAAACTTGAGCAACCTTGCAAATGGGATAGTGAAGGAGAAACTTCCCTTCAATTTTTAAACAAATAGTATGAAGAAAACCTGAATAGCTTTTTCCAGTGATGTTTCCTTTTTCTTTTGAGGTTTACAGCTTTTTAACCTGTAGGTAGTAGCTGTGCAGTTCCCAGGTGGCTTTGTAAAGTGTGGATCACCTGGCTTTCCGCAAATCTACCAGAGGCTGCATGCCATTGAGAAAGGCAGGCTGCCGCTTAGCTGAGGGAGGCAGATGCGCCAGATTTGGCATGGTGTAAACCTGCTCCTGCCTCACGCAGAACCAGAGCATTTGCTTTTGTTGGCCCTGTCACTAAGCATCTCTGTGCAGTGGAGTTCGGGCTCCATCTCCTCAAGAATAAAAGGCAAAGGAAAGGTGTTTGAAGCGGGAGATAGATGCAAAATGTTCCTGGCACAGAATCCTGGGCTCTACTCTGAAGAGTTGCTCTTGCCTGAGAGTGTCAGGGAAGAGAAACTGCAGGCTTTTTCTCAGAAGAGGATAAAAGGGTCTGTTCAAATGGTCTTAATGGGAGTGAGAATATGGAGGTAGGTCTCCTTAACAGAGGAGACGAACAGTTGGTTTAATGGTGACTCTGAGCAGGGCGGGAGGTACAGAGAATCCTTCCCAATTTTTACCTTTAATTTTTAACTTTCTATGTGGCTTATCTGAAATATAATTATGAACATTTGATACCTTATTGTGTTTTAACATTAAGAACTTTTTAAACTGCTGCTGTTCAGGTTGCTTATGTGATGTTTTTCTTTTTTCTGTTCACTTGTGCTCTGTCAGGCAACATGAAGAAGCGCCTGTTGATGCCTAGCAGGGGTAAGACCTTGAAGCTGCGCTCAGCTTATGCTAGGAGAGTGATTTTTAGTTTCATCTGCTGGCTTGTCTGTGCTTTGTGGCTAATGAGTCTGTGTGCACCTTCTGTGTTGATGTCTAAGTGTTCCTTGGGTAACCATTTCCACCCAGTGTTATGCTGCTCACCTTCCAGGCTTTTCACATGCAGATGACAACTTGTGCAACTGTACTGGAGACATGAAGTGCTGTGCTTAGAATTGATTACTAATTCCTCGAGTTGACAACAATTTTTTACCAGTTCTGTGAAACTGCTGAATGCTGTGATAGTTGTTTTGAAACTAGGTGCTGTTTCACTGTTTAAGAAACCTGAACTACTTTAAATTCGCTTTGACCAAAAGAAATAGAAGGCGCTATTCACATTGAGTCCCAAGTTCATGCCTCTGTATTTTCTGCTGTGAGTAGACAGTCTAACTGGCAAGAGGCTGTCTGCACATTCTCTGCTTGCAGTAGAAATGATTTTCAAAATTTCCACAGGTTAAAAATTAATCTGTGCTGACTACTGAATAGACCTCAAAAGCTTTATTTTGTGTTAATGCAGGAAATGCACAGTGATGTCACTTAAGCAAATTCAATAGAACAGACCAATTTTAAATGGTTAGGAAATACAAATGTCATTGTGAGACAGGCAGACACCACAACTTAAGCTTACATGTTACCATGAAATGGCCGACACTGCATGACCTGACGTTGAGCTTTGTGTTTAATGGCTGAGGCAGTGGATGACTGCTATCAATATTTACCTGCATGCATATGTGAGTGCATGTGGAGAATACAGTAACAATGAAGACAGTGATGGTTCTGTCTTGCTCTCTTTGGAAATTTATAACTTGATATTGTGTTGCTGAGTTTGTAATATGCTTTTTAACTTCTTGTGTTTTGGCAAGAATAACAAAACCCTGCTGCCTTGGTCAGTCTGGCTTCCTGGGAAGCTTTGTCCTGTAATGAGGGACGTAGATGTGGTGTAGCTCACTGAATTTCCACAGCTCCTAGTGACTACCTGCTTATGGGCATGCCTGCTGCTCCCTGCTAAATGTCCTTATCATAAAGGGCACTGCTGAGTCCCTCAGCAGATGACACCCCTGAAACTCAGAATTGTTGTGGCCCAAAGGAGAGAGGCAGAAGAACAACTGATCCTTCCCTCAGGAAGGCTCTCTCTGCACAGAGCACTGGACTTGATAACTTGAGACCATTTGCTTACTAGAAATGGAGCATTCTTGGTTTAGTGTTTCCGAATGTCAGTCTGCTGGTATACATACTTGATCAGATACATTTCCCTCAAAACTTGCTGGAGCAGTCTGTAAAAAGAAGATTTTGGTGCAGTACCTGTTCAGGCTCCTCAGAATACGTGTTTGAAGCATACGTGCGTAGTTGTGTAGGGGCAAGCTCTCACCGAGTGCCTGCTGCTTCATCTCCTTGGTCTGTTCTCAGCCAGCCACTGAAATACTTGGAGTAGTATTTGTTCCTAAAACTGCTAGTTAGGGCACAATTCAGTCTCAGAATCTCTTTACCTGCTAGGATAGTGAGTGTTAACTGGATGTTCTTGTGAGCAGTTCAGTGTAAACTTGTTGGTTGAGATTTATTTGTGAATGGAAAATGTTTGCCACGCTGCAATTTTGACATATGGAATATTTTCTGACCCTGGGTTGCTGGCAGATTTGCCAAGACAGAGAGGAAAGGGAACCACTTGCAAGGAAACAAGATTTAAAGAACTTGGATCAAGATCTGCTGGGCACAGGGAAGCAGATGGTAGAAGTTTGGTGGATCTGTTTCTGGCCTGGAGCCAGTTTGTGTGTCAGTGCCACTTCGCACTGGTTCCCAGTTGGCTTGCATGTGAGCTGGTAATTTTTGTTGGCTCTGGGCATGGCTAACACCAGTTTACTGTGCCAGAACTGGAAGCGTGCTGCTGAGGGTTCTCCTTGGCTCTGAATGGAGTCATACAGGCTTACTAGTCTGGGGGGCGGCTGGTGGAAAGAGAGTGGAGGAGGTCAGAGGAGAGGAAAAGCACAAATTGGAATTGTTGTGAGGAAGCGGTGAACAGCAGTGAGTGTGATAAAGCCTTGTGAGCAAATTTAGGAGCCAAGGCACTAGTATAAAAGAACTGAAATAAACACATCTGTCCCAAATGACTGATTTTGGGATTGTAACTGACCTGAAATAGAAGAAAAAGATTAATGAGAGTAAAACTGAGTTGTTACAACCAGTCATTCTTCATTTGCATAGCTCCTATAGATACTATGGGAAATAGTGGGGGTTTCTTGTTTTTTTTTATGTTTTTCCTATCCCCTTAGTGATACATGGTAAGATACTGGCTGGTTTGGGTCATTGTAAGAGTGTACCGCAAAGAAAAGCTAGTATTAAGATGACTGCATGGAGATGCTGAAAATATTATTTCTGCACAAATTTAGGTGCAGGAAGACATTTTGTCCACCTTTGAAACAGTTTTCAAGATGTTAACCTACTGCAATGTGTATGACTTATCCAGGGGTTTTTCTACTTCCTGCTGATGTGCTCTTGTGTTGTTGGCACCTGGAAGATGCCTTATGGTTTGGACAGGTCACCATGTGAAAGTCTCTGACGTAGGACAGTGGACAACTATTGTAGTGGGCTTTAGCTGAAGCCTCTTTGCTGGTGATAAAAGCCTTTTGTTGCTGGGCTGTTACCTCCGGACTCGTGGGAGAAATATGTATACTGTAAATTATGACTGGTTGCTGAGCTGATTGCATATGATGAGTTTGTAAGGCTTTCCTCATGGACAGGTCGTAAAGCAATATAAAATCAAGAGATCACTTTGCAGGGAATGATCTGAGTAGCAACTTGTATTTTTGCTTAGTTTTAAGCATTAAGATCGATGTTTATATGCGTATATATTTGTGGTCAGGTTTTCACAGCATTTAAATTTTCATGGCACCTGCTGCCTTCATTTAGAATTAGGCTGTTTAACGCTGCTGAAAACTGAACTGTTCATGCAGGTTTTTGGGTGTTCCTTCAGGCAACACTGCTGGAAGATTTTCATCCGAGCGTCTACCACCCATTGGTGTTTAGGGTGGTCAGTGGTTGGAACTCAGCCCTCAGAAAAGTTAATCAGCCAAGTGCCTTGATAATGTTCCTGCATAAATGGAAACACCATTCCTAAATGCACCCAATCAATGACTGAAGGTGGAGGGGTTGGAGGTGGAAGACCACCTTGTATATGGGCAGATGTGGGTTGAGCTTTGTGTGAAGAGGGGTAGTAATGGGAGGTAAGGAGAGGCTGGGAAAAGGCAAACCTTGGTGGTAAGAGATCAAGGAGGAAAAGAAAAGGAGACTGTTCTTAGTGGGCTGCAGTCAGAACTAATTAAAATATGGAAATGTTGGAAATTGCTGAACTTAACAATACTTCAAATTTTTCCTTTGGAATTTTGTTGCTTGTTTTTCTCTTGCAACTGTAACTCCAGCTTAAGTATCTTTAACTTTACTTCTTCTCACTCATCCATGCTTAAGCCTAGAGAGCTGAACTTTTTCAGGCTTTGAATATGATCTGTCTGGCCAGGTATCTAGAGTTCTGACTGGTGCTTGAATTCCAAGAACAGGGAAATATTCTTAATTTCCTCTCTCCTCACTACCTCCACTCTGTTGCTATAGAAGGGTGTAGTCCTTTCGTCTATTTTGTTTTCCTCTTTAACTCCCATTGGAGGCATCATCAGGCACATAGTGCCCTTCCCAGCTCTCCTTCAGCATTAGATTAGCATGAACAAATTGCTGCAGAATCCTATATTCTGAGCATGACAAGTATGTGAAGCCTTATAAACTGTTGAATGCAGTGAGATGTTAAAAAAATTACTGGTTTGCTTTTTCATTCATGTTCTGGAGCTTGACTGATAATATTTGCCATGAAACTTCCTCTAGAGAGATGAAGAGGTTATTTTATCTTCTGGATGCTGTTTACATTTTTCCTTACAGCTATCCAGTACGGGGTCTATGTGATACTTGTCTATGCAAATTCCTACTGGGGGAAGGGAGGGAGCATTGTTGAATTTTTATTTTTTCCCCCCTCTTTTAGACCATGTTAGCTTTCATCTAATCAAATTTGTTTTTCAGGGTCATCACATGCACTCTAAAATTAGCAGAAAGAGAACATGAATGAGTAGCTGAAATAAAGGGAAGGCTTTTCCCAGCAACAAACTTGCATTGATAAAATGGTAGCGGATCGAATGCTGAAAATTGGAGAGGGTTTATAGAAGAGCCATGAAAACAGTGAAGGGACTGGAAAACACACTGTATAATAGAAAACGCATTTATCAAAGTGGAAGTTGTAGATGTTTGTCCCTGCTGACAGGAGCAGCAGAAGTGTAATAATAGAGGGCTTTTTAGTCTAGCCGGGAATGGAATAATGAGCTGCAGTAGCCAGAAGGTACAGCAGAAAAACTTTGGCTGGAAACAAGCTGCAAATTTTTGAGTGAGGTTAATTAACTGTTGGAATACCTTGCTTCTGCTGCTGGGGATTTCTAAACCAAAATGGAATGTCGGTCTAATTTAACGTGTTCTGTTCATTGTTTTTTACCTCCTTTTGGGGAAACATGAATGGACTCCTCAGACTGGAAGCATTCATCAGCCTAGCATGGCATTAGTTTAGTTATCAAGAGATGAGCATGAAAGTGGAAATAGTGTTCTTGATCAAAAGCAGCTGTCAAGGTGGGGATATAAAGAAGTTCTCTCGCATCACCTATGTAGGTGACCAGACTTATCTTAAAGTTTTTTTCTGGCTGGCTTAGACCTTGCAGAAAACTTGGGACTTATCTATATGCATAAGCTGCATTAAAATTTTGCCCTTATCAGCAGTGACCCAGGCTGCCCTTCCAAAATCAAGGATAACCAGCCAAAGGAAATGTGCTCATCCAGGAATGATGAGCAAATAGAGCGGGGAATACTAGTCCTTTAATGAATAATGTGAAGGTACTGGGGAAAAGTCCTGGCTTTAGCTGTTCATATCTGGACCAGAGTAAAGCTGAGTAGTGTCAACAGAGAAAATGTTCAGTGCTTCTTAAAGCACTGTTTCTTGCCAACAGCAACACAGCTGGGAAGAATGACAAGTTGCTTGAAATGCTTTTTGGAGACACCAAGAACCATGTGCCTGTGCAACTTCCTTGCTTTAGATGATATGCCAAAAGTACAGATCATTTTTGAGAATTGTATTTAGGATTTTGTCTTTGGATGTTAAGTGAAACTTTTTTCACTTGCCTTCATCTTAGCGGTGATACTGTGATTAGTTTCTTTTGGTGTTATGGAGAAAGATCTGGAAATGAAATCAGGAGTCTGGCACCATACTCGATAGATCAACTAGTGAAAGCCGTTTCATTTATGAGAGATGGCATGGAGTAAGATGCAGATGTTGACTGAGGGACAGGGGAGTGCGTATCCCAAGGCAATGGTAGGGAGCAGGTGTCATTGATATGAGAGGAAGTGAATGTATAACAATACAAGGGCAGAATTGCAAGTGCCTCTAATACAAAGCCTGAATTTGTAATTAAGTGGAATCTACATGTGTGATACATATCATACATCTATATACACACGCACATATATGTATCTGATGTGTGATACTTCCAGTTCTAAGAACAGTAAATAATTCAGTGGTTTCTAGTTTACACAGCTTGGATCAACAAATCCTAAAGCAGTGAGATGCATGGTTTTGTTGCCTCTTTTTTTGAACCACTTAGTGTGTTACAGCAGGACAGAATATACTGTGATGTTCTTTTAGGAATGCAAGTGGATAATATTTGACTCAGCACCAGGATAGCAGCTCTCCATTCTCAGCATCCTTGTCCAAGGGTAGCTACTGACTCATTGTAGTTAGATCTCACTGCCCAGAAAGTTTTAGTACAGTCCTTGAAGCACTCTTAGCAGAAGGTACAGCTTTGCATGAACAAACATATCACTTGCAAGGTACTGTGGAGCAAATTAATGTGAACCGTTAGACCAAGCATTTTAGGAAGTGCTATCCAAATCCAGTGAGGTTAACGTGCAGTGGTTAGTGAAAGGAGGTGGGTAACGAACCACTACTTGCCCCAAATTAAAGCTTCTCTTTGTGGAATCTCTCATTTGGACTTACTGTTTGTTAAGTGTTGTCTTGGGTTAATCTGTCCAACAGACAACTGTCATCACTTCTGTGTTCCATTGCCACTGAAACAGTCTGTGTTTCTGTATCTGTTGCATGGGGCTGGGCTACTGTATTCTGAACTATGTGGATCTTTCCTTTTTTTAACCTTAAATCTTTTTTTTCCTTTTCCTTTGCCAATCTTGGTAGGATCTTACTTAGGTAAGTAAATTGCGATTTTAACATTGTTTTTATGTACAACAGAATTTTAAGAAAATGTTAGTCTAGGTGGTGTTTGGTACAATTTATGCTCTGTTCTGCTTGTTCCACTTGCATCGCTGAAAGTTTATAGCCTTCGATTGTTAGAAGGCAGATGCTCAATCTGCTCACAGCAGTAACACACTCTTGGGAGTAAGAAAGAGAGGGGTACTGAAGCAAAGCTTGCAAAAATGGTATACGTATATGTCAACACACAGAGACCGCTTCAAGTGAACCAGTGACTTGGAATTGAAATCCTTGTTCATCAAGCCTCGTTCATGCATCTATTCTTACATTTTTTTTCTAGCTTGCTCACAAATGTGGTACTGTTGATTTTTTTCGTTACTGCTGGGAAAGATAGAATCCCAGGAGGAGGAAAAGGAAAATGCGTGTGGAGAGTGTATGGATTTTTGAAAGCATTGTATTTTAGTGTAGTAAACTTGCTGGTTGTTAAAGTGGGTGTTAAGTTCTCTATGTTAATTGTGACTGAAGATAAGCTTATGAATATTGCTGCATATTGCATGTTCTGTATGATATGTCTCTTTGGTAAACAGAAGTTAAAAACAAAATGCCATCTGTGACTAAGTGCTTGATGTCTTGATTGGTTTTTTGAAAAGAAAATATAAGATGAATTATGTTAACATGAGATGAAGGACCTGTATTTTTGTGTGGTAGATATGCTGAAGACTGGAGTTAGTTAGGTTGAGTAAATAGAAGTTTAAAAACTCCAGGTTCTGTCCAGCGGCTGGAAGCTGGGGTACTCCTCCTCCTTCGTACTAGGGTCAGCTCTGTACAGAATTCTTGTGCCAAACTGTGAAATGGTCTGTAAATATACAAGCAACAGTGTGAATGTTCAGGCATGGAAAAGCCCTGGAAAATGTCTACCCAAGTAGAGAAGTGGCCATGGTTGGTGCTTACTCTGCAGCTTCTTGATGCTTACTGGAGTAACTTCATGGAAATGTCCCTGCTCTCCTGTCTATGCTGAGGTTTTAGGCTCTCCTGCTGCTCAAAATCCAATTGTGTATTGTGTGGGGTTGGCAAAAAAGTAGGCTGAATTTGAGCAGTGGGGGTAATTTTTGAACGCTGCTGTTCATTGCTGAGCTCCTCTTGCTAGACTTGCAGGGGGTGGGACTGATCAGAAAAATCAGCGTGTCTACTCTTGGGCTTCCAGTCGGACCAGATGTACTGGTTTGCTTCCCAGTGGGCAATTGGATTCCCTCACTCCACTCCGTGGTGTTGGGTGCCAGCTGTTCCCTGCTCCCACAGCGTGCCCTTGAGGTTATGCTCTAGTTGCTGCTGAAAGTTTAGGTACTCTCTCTTTTTCTTTTTTTTTAACAAATCTGAAAGCATTTGATTCAAGTGATGCGAGATTGTTGGAAAAGTAACAGGTTGATTGACTGAGAGGTGGTTGCCCCCATCTGCAGAAGATAAAACAAACCTGTAAAGTAACAGGAGTAAGAGACTTGGTTTGCTGTTTGTGATAGTCCTTCCCCACCTGTGTTTCTCTGGGAGAAAGCACATTCATCTGCAGCTTTGATGCTTCAAGAATTAAAAGATCATTAGGGCATAGTAACTGGTTGTGAGCCAAAATTTCTGTAATTGTGCTTTGTCACTCAGTTGTGGGGAGTGGAGACATGCTCCAGGGGTGTCAGCTAATCTCTGTACTGTGATTAGGCCTTTTTATTGCCATTTCAGTAATAATGTAGAATTGTCTGAGGCAAAGGACATTTATGCTTATCTGCAGATACACCTTCAATTTACCTTGTCTTCATTTTATCCTCTGGGATTTCCTCTTTATTTGGGTGTACAGAGCAGATTGGCAGGGGGAATCAAATGGCAGGAGATTTTCTAGGGCTTTGGGATTTTTTCAGTGGTATGGAAGAAAACAGTCTTGAGTTTTCAGAGCGTATTTCAATTTCTTTGGCTGCAGAAGAGTGGAAGACCTGCTTAGATTCCTCATTGTAGACTTTTACACTTTGTGGTTTTAAAGGTTTGGTCAATACTGAAATAACCTCCTTTTTTTGTTTGTTTGCTTTTTTTTAATCTCATTTGGGTGAGGTTAGTGTTGTTTCTGATGTGGAGCTACATAAATTCCAGCAGTTGGACCTTATATATCATCAAAGGAATACGCACACTTTCTACCCTGTGGCTACTCTAGACATCCCTCCATAAAATAAAAACAGTATTTTCGCTGGAAAGGAGCTGCCAGCACCCTGTTGTATTTTGCTTCTGGTTTATATTCATATGCTGTCTTACATTTTTAACCTGCTTATGGATGCATGCATGTGTGTGAGAAGTCTCTGTCAAACCTTCGTCTGGGAAAATGGAGCAAGCACATCGGGGAGGACTAAGTTTCATGTGGTGAAAACTTTCATGCAGTAGCACTCCTTACCCAGAGATGGAGGATTGGTTTCGTTCTTAGGGATGCCTGTCTCGCAGACCTCAACTTCTGCACAGAAGTCACCAAAAACTTTTGGATGAGAATCCATTGTTTCCAGTACGGATGCATCCTGTTGACTTGACAGCTGTTCTGCGATGGGTTACAGATGTTACACTGTCTCTCTGCATCTCTTTGGTGACCCTTGTGGGTAACAGTTGCTCGTTTAATAGCAGTGCTTCAGCTGCACATGCTTTTAGTGTGTTGTTTTTTTTTTTTTAATTGCAAACTGAAGCTAGTCTTTTTAGTGTCTGTTCCATTCTTTCAAACTCCAGTTATCAAAGTGTGACCAAAGAGAAAATTCACCGATAGCAAAGATTAATATGCTAATTGAGATCTTATTGCTGTGATTGCAAGAGTATAAGTTGTATTGAAACTGAAACTTTGTTTTGTGTTCTATTTTACTGGAGCAAGAAGTTGTCCTGGGCAGCTATAGCCTAGAAATTGCAGCTTAGGTGTGAGGTGTGTCCCTGTTTCTAGCCCTGCTGCTTTGCTGTTGGCAGGCTCTGAAGCTTTGGGGCTCAGAGCAAGTAGCAGTTCTGCCCAGTCTTCACTCAGTTTGTATCGGTCTCAACATCTCACCGTGGAGTGTTCTGGGATAACTGAGGGGCTTGGGAAGCACCTCAGTTGGGAAGCTGGATGTTGTGCATCCAGCAGTAGTCATGGCAGCAGCCACCTGTCAGCTGCTCCTGTAGGCCCATACTTTCTGGCATCAGGGATGTTCTCAGGACAAGAAGAGAACGGATCTGGAGTATGGTTGAAATGAAATGTGTGGCTTCAATCCGGGGACAATCATCAGCTGATTTACATCTCTCGGAGCACCTGTGAATGGAGAAAATGTTATCTTTTGGTTATGGAAGGGGGAAGAAAAAAAAAGTGCTAGAGCATAGCACTGAGGCCAATAGATTCAGGTTGCATCCTCCTGGCTGTGCTGTTTCCCAGCATCCGTGGAGCTCTTTGTCCATCCATCTCAAACAGCTGCTCTCAGCTGTGTTTTGGATGCGATTGCTGCTCCCATGTAAAAAGGAATTATTATCTGGCACCTACATTGCCTTTGTCAACGTCCAAAGATTGTTACTGGTCTTCTTTTTGCCTGGTGCATCTGTTCTATGGATTTTATAGAAATCTTTCTGGAACTATTTCTTCATCTCTTTGTCTACTTTGGTGTAAAAATGCTGCAAAAATTGAAACTGTGTCTTCATGTTTGAAGTACCTAACAACATGCATCTACACGGACTGGAAAATACACTTGATATATCAACTGTTGATTTTAATATGGTGTCGTGATATTCGATGCTCAGAAAATGTCCTCTGTTCCGCCTTCCCCCCTCCCAGTACCGTGCTGGGCCATGTGTTTCCTGGCATACTTGCTCTGAGTACTTTCTGTTTGGTTTTACCAAGGAGAACCTCAAGGCATCTGTTGGAATATGAATCATGAGCTGTAAAAAATAATTTTTGCTAGATTCTTTAAAAAGCTTTGCTGTTTCATCACAGCTTAACTCACTTGTAATGGGAAGTCTTGAAAGTCAAGCTGGGAAGCTTGGTGTAAATGTGAAAGCAGAATTCATACCAGTAACTCCTGCAGCCAGCAACAGCATTTGCTGATGCCTGTCTTGTAGTACCTGTTGGATTTGATGTACTGACATTTTTGTTCTTAGACAGAAGGGTCTGAGAAGGATGGTTTGGTGCAATGATATTAATGAAATGGTGTTTTCTGGGAGCATGCATCTTGGAAAACTAAATGATGCTAACAGAAAGGTTTATCAGGTCTCCTAGTCCATTCTGTGCCATGACCTGCTGCCTTATAGAAACACGCCATTCTCTTATATCCTAAGACCTTTGTGTGTCCTACAAGGTCTGATACATGTGCGGTAGAGTTCAGTACATACGGTGTGGCAGCATGGTAGGGAGGGTATCTGATAGTCTAGTAAAACCAAACCATTGCAGTCAGAGCTTTATGGTGCTATTTGTGTTACCAGGGAAGGGCTTTGTGTGATAGGTGGAGTCTCTGCTCTCTGAGACTGATGGAGCTGCACCTATGGAAGTATTTACTTGTGGTAGGTTCAGCAGATGTAGCCTGTTTGCAAACAGCTTGTAGCTAATGTCTGAGCTGAGGGTTCCCTGGGGATCCAAGGATGATAGGAAAGATTTTATTTGTTACTGTCTTGACAGTGCATAATACCTTCCACTTTCTCTTCCTTGATGTCAGTAAATTCCTCCAAAACTAAAACAGATCTTTCCCAAGACGAGGAAAACCTCAGATCTGAAAGAGGAGGTGTACTTTTAGTGGTAGTTTGAAGAAAGGTGTGAGTAAACAGAGAAAAGACTGGGAGAATGGAATATGTTTTTAACTTGGGGCCTCTGCTCTTCAAACCATGCTGTTAAGGAAGTTCTTTGCTCAGTTACGTTTCTAGGAGGGGAGAAGTTAGCTTGATAGACAACTCTTGTTTTAGCAAAACAGCAAGTTGCAATCATAGCTGCGTGTGTTTTGATTTTGTACTTTTTTCTGTCTTGGAAAAGCAATGGTCTTACCAGCTCTATTCTCTTTCCTGTTTGTTAGGTCTGCCTAACCACGGACAAACCAGACAAATGGTAAGAGAATGTTCATTTAACCAAAACAGGGAAAAGAAGAATTATTAACCCACGCTAGATAGAACACCCCATTAACTGTAGTGTTTCAATTCCATCTTTGCTGTTTGCAGCTGGTCATACTTCCCAATTAATTGAAAAGTTTAAAAAGAATATTCTGGGGCATATGAAACATCCAAGTGGTTAAATACAATTATACCCTCAAATCTGTCTATGTATGTAGAAATGAGATTCTGTTCTGAATGGAACATTTTGTTTCTGCTCATATGGAAACTGAGTGGCTGTTCATAGCAAAGTTCTGGGATGTGTTTCTAGGTGGAATGTGTTTCCCTGAAGGAGGAAGGTTTAAATGATGGAAGGGTTTGTTTGGAAAACAAGTATCTTTTTTTTTTTTTCTTTAGGAAGTTGGTGTGCAAGTTGTCTTCTGAGAATGCTTGGGGTTTATATTCTTCTTTTTTTTTTTTGAGTAAAAATGGTTCCTAGCCTTTCATCCATTATGCTGAGTTTTATCAAAGGACAGAAGCAAATAGCCAGTCTGGTTGATGCGTCTCTGGCAAAATGCTTTCTCATGGAATTCACCTTGTTGTGAAGGGGCCAGTGCAAAGCCTGTGCATCTCCTTCCCCCCTTACGCATGGCTTATGGGAGACAACTTGAAGCGTAAATTCTTTTCCTCAGAAATGATCTTCTGGTGTTGATGAAGCAGAGCTTGCCTCATTAGGTGAACTGTCACAATGTATTAGCGTCAGTAGAGTCATTTTGACATGGGTCAGTCAGCAGCAGGTATGACTTCTGGTCACTGAGTGGTGATCACAAGCATTATTAACTCTAATGATGTTCTCGGATAACGTGCAGTGCCCTGAGGGTGGGCTATGACTTAAGCATGCTAGTCTGCTTGTAATAACGAGGCATTCATTGGGTTTGTTACTTGAGCATCTGATCCAAAGTGGTAAATTGTGTTCCTCCATGAATTCAGCTTCCTTTCTTGTCACTGAGGAGACTGGCTACTTGTTTGTGTCTGCTGAATAAACCAGCTCAGTGCAGTGGGAGAAATCTCTGATGACCTAACACTTTTTGAGTGTTATAGGGGGAAATCCTTGAACTTCCTAGATTTCTGGTCGCTTGATAAAGGGTGCTACTCAACTGAAAATTCAAGGTCTACATTTCAGGATGTACCATTTGAAACATATTGCTCTATGCAGGTAGAGAAAAGGCAACCTGGAAGCACAGGGGTGCCCCTTCTAGGTATTTCCGAGAACTTTCTCCAGAGCTCTTCTCCTCTGTATGTAGCACGTGTGGAGAAAATATGCTTCGCAACACTGATGGAAGAATTTTCTTGGAGAAATCTGGAGGGGGTTAAAAAAAAGACAAAAACAAAACAAAAACGACAAAAAACCAAAAGCTTTTTACTTGAAACCTTTTCCTTAATAAATCTCAAACATAAAAAAGCAGTTCTTGAAGTATTTCAGTGGTCTGCTGTGGTGCTGAAGTTGTCTTGTATAACATAAATCTGGGCAACTAAGAAATTATTGTATTTGTATACAACAGCTTTAAAGAGCTTAGGATTTTAAAAGGTAGGATTTTGTTTGTTTAGCTCTAATGCCAGCATATTTGATTAAGGCTGGTCAAAAAAAAGTAATCTATCTTTTTTTTTGCTTTCTCCTTAGACAAAAATAAGATAGATGCAGGGTTTTGTTGTTTTTTTCTCCTTGGTGGACAGACTGAAGTCTTCCCTTTCTAAGACAGTGTTAAAATTTGGTTGAGCTTTTGCCATAGCCTGATACCTAAGGACATGAATGCCTCATGTCCCTATCTTTCCTTTTGAGGCAGATCTCCCAGGGCAGACATCCCTCATGTACGTGCTCAGTTTCTCATTTTGTAGGCAGAAGGGGAAGCTTTGGTGCGTCTGGGGAGATGGTCTGACCCTTGGACAATGGCCTGCGTAATACCAGAATTAAATTTTTCCTGGGATATTTTCTGACCAGCTTTAATTTGCATATATCAATTTTTCCGGGCCCTTATTTTGCATCTTTCCTGACTGTCCAGTGTTAATGATTTCAGTGGGATTTCTCGATGTGCTAATCAGCAGGAAGAGGGGCAGCAGAACTGGACTTCAAATGATCAAGGACAGCTGCATTTGAGAAGTTTAATACTTTGCTCCCTTTCATCTGCACCTTTCTTAACAACAGCTTATGTTTTTGCATTTGAGTGGAAGGGGGCTACTGTGGGTCTGGAAAATGATACCTGTGTGGATTCGCAAAGCAAATGTGTTATATGTGAGAAATCTGTGGTGTTAAATGCTAAAAGGATTTTATGATGAAAGCTGCTAAGCTTACTAGTACTAGATTTGTTTTCAACAACAAATTTAATTATATACTATCCTCCTTAAATATTAACCTCCCTAGAACAAAAAGGATATGGGTAAGTTTGGTACGCCAGAATAACTGTAAATTCTGATTTTTATATTTGATTTGCTGTGTAGCTAGACTGCCTTCCCCGGAATCAATAGAGTTGCTCTAGATTTATAGTACTAGCTGAAATCTAAGTCTTAGGCTCAATCTTTTGAACTTGATGTCATCTTTCAGACACAAGCAACAGATTATTGGTAACGCCTTCCATTTATTATTTGTCCTGTCGCTAGAGTGTTGCTGTCGTATTGTATATTGAAGGTGTCTAACTTCTACTGCTTGTGGACAACTGCTTTTATGTGAATTCTGTGTTCACTCATGGGCAAGAGGGGAAATACTTACCATAAACTCTCAACAACTGATATGAAAACTTTAATGCTCTTTTCCTTTGAGTGCTTGTCACATACTACTGCAGGTTTGTTGCAGTCCCTAATTGTACTTTTTTATGTATCACGTCAGGGACCAAGCCGAAACTTGCTGCTCAATGGGAAATCATACCCAACAAAAGTCCGATTAATTCGTGGTGGATCCATGCCTCCAGTGAAAAGGAGGAGGATGAACTGGATTGATGCACCAGATGATGTTTTTTACATGGCCACTGAAGAAACCAGGTAGGAAACTTGGTCTTTTGGAGGGTTTAAAGGGAAATCTTTTGATTTCCCACCTTGTGGGTGCTGCAGCTGAATCTCTTCAGCAAATCTGTTGCTATAAACTGAATGCAGAGACCACTGCCAGTGTTGAAGTGGATAAAGGTTGTGATATACCTAATCATGTCTGATGTGCATAATCATGCACTTGCTTTCCAGAGAAAGCAGATTTGTCTTCTTCCAGGGCAGTTCCTGTAAGAGATGGACAGTAAGGGGAGGAGGACTGAAGGGGAAAGTTCACTTAGTTCAGATCCATAAATGTCTTTAGAGGTCCCACTGCAGTGTCCCAGTAACAGGATAGGGGCCTTCTGGTGCATGAGTGATGTGGAGGAACAGAGTTTCCTATACACAGAGCCCTGCATGCCCTCTTGCATGCTGAAGTCTCTTGTATTACCTCTCAGAACGTCTCCTCATATATCTGAGTACTAAAACTTGCAAGTGACACGGAGAGTTTCCAGGGTCTGAGTTGCCTTCTTTCTTTGGTAGTTTATATTTGCCACCAGTAGCAGTGAGATTTAGCCCTACATTGGCTCTCTTCCTCCTTTGGTGCTATTGCTTCTGCTAGTCTTTCTTGTTAGTCTGCCCACAGGCTAAAAATAGTATAAACTTTTCTTGTATGAGTTTCACTTTAAACTCTGTTTACAGGCTGCTGACAGGGCAGTAGAAGCTATGTGACTTGATCCCTAAAGCAAAGCTTTTGTTTGTGTGCTCCCCCATACTGTGTAATTCCTCAAAAGGGAAGACTGCTCCCGGGTGTGGTGGAAAAGATTAGAGATACATGCTTGTGTGCTTTCCCCCCAAGAGCTTGATGCCTCTCTCTTGTGTAACCTCGAAGAAGGTCGGAGAAGAGCCACAGCCCTGCTTGTCAGCCCTCTCTGCAAGCAGAGGTGCTCTCCAGCTTTTGTCTGTGTCTGAAGCCTCGAGTTAGCAGCACTAGTTATCAGTGCCCCAAAAGGCAGAGAAGCACTTGTCTTTCCCTCCAGTACCTAGCAGACATGGATGTGGGAATTACTGGATGTCTGGACCCTTACAAGTGACCAAGGAGGTCAGGAGTTTTGAGTACTGTGTCTCTTCTTGTACTACTAAATTTGGCACTGCTCTTGAGTATTCATTTGTTCAGCATGAAGTTCATAGTCAGAGTCCTAACATCCCCAACGTCCTCTATGGCCTGCCAAGCATGTCAAGTGACTATTCTGTGGGCCTGGTACCAAAGATGGGCTTCATAGACAAGCTGAGACTGGTAACATTGAAATTACTAACCACTGATCTATTGGATAATCAGATTTCAGTGCAGGAGCCCTCCCATCTCCTGTTAGAACTCAAAACAAACATGAAATTAATTTCCTTGTCAGACTTGTTGCTATGAACACCTTTAATGCAACCGCACGTTTCACACCAGCTCATATCTTTACCTTGTCTTTCCCTTCTCCTTTTCTGTTCCTGTGAGATGCTGTGAAAATAAGCAGTGGGATCCTGTATATAATTGAAACTGAAGTGAGAGAAGTATTTAATTTCTCAAGCGAAGCAGTTTCCTTATTCCTGTTGTCATCTTGCTGTTGTAAAATGGTGCTGGGATCCTGTTACAGACCTGCAGCTCTGGCAAATTAATGAGCCATTGTGGATGTAGGGTGTACAGTCTCTAATTCAGTCCTTAGATTCTCAAGGCTTATTTTATAATCCTGCATCTACAAAACACTTCTTGACATCTTTGTCATCCAGCCCACAAGAAATACTGCAAGTCAGTAATGTCTCAATATTACTACAGGGTCCTGCCCTTTGCTCTGTACAGACCAGTGAGAATATTCGTCAAGTGTGATGTTGGTTGTGAGAACACTTTACAGTAGAGGCACAGAATTGTCTGCTCCTAGAGAACCACTGACTGAGGCAGGAAAGATCAGTCCCCTGGCAACTAGCACATCTCTGATGCAGAAATTATAGTGCACCGATAGACATCAGCTCAATAAGACCTTATCTCTTCCATTTAAAAGAAAAAAAAACCCCAGGCTTCTTTGTCTGACAGCCTTGCTGCTTAGCTGGCTGATGAGTGCTGAAAGGAGATGTTTGGCAGCCTGCTGAAAAGCAGGGAAGCCTGAGCAATGTAGCATTGTAAGCGGCACGGGTTTTCTGTCAGGCATTTCACCTCTAACTTTTCCCTGAACCATCTGCAGCATTCCAGTGTCAAGGATGTAAGGCTTGTTTGTGACCTCTGAAACAATTTGAGCTTTGTGTTGGCTCCGTAGCAATCAATCTAGCAGCAATATCTGCATATCATCCTCCAGCTGAGGGTGAGGCTGTGTTTTCAGTCACAGAAAGTAGGTTTTCCTAAAGTGTTGCACACCCCCTCCTTGTTTTTGTGTAGCACTGTTGAGAACGGTGCTAGAAAACTGGATAGCTCTGAGGGAGCTGTTTGAGAAGTTGGTCAATTTAAAGGAGTAAGTTTTTGAATTCAAGTCTCTCAGTGAGGAACTTGGCATTTATAATTCATGCAAGCGGAGGCAGTGAGTGACCTGATCAGAATCTAGAACTGCTACAGGATGTGTTTCTAACGGCAGCAAGTCTAATTGAGCACATGCAGACACTGTAAGAAGCTCCACTTGCTAGAAGTAGATCAACTTGAGCTAAACGAGCCTTGGAAAAATCATCACATCAAGATTTTAATTTTTTTTTTATCCCCACCACCGCTTTTTCACTCTGTTCTGTCCTCTCCCAACCCTGTGGCCTTTCAGCTTCAGAAGGCACTGGAGAAATGGGGACATGTGTCTCTGTTTGTAAGCACTGTGGAGCAGGCTTATTCTGCTCAGTGACCAAAACAAAGCAAGTTGAAGAGATTGACCAAATCTGACCAGAGCTGATTCAAAATCTTCAGCTGAATTTGTTGATTTGCCAGTGCTGGTAAGGGTAAATTTTAGGGGGAAAAAGTATTTTGACCAGTTTCTTCAGCAAACCAACACATCTCAAATGCAGAAATCACAGCACAGTGATAGACATCAGCTCAGTAAGACTATATTCTTCCATTTAGGAAAAAACAACCCACACCCAAAAATAGGGTTTCTTGTCCTCAGCTGTGTTGACTAACCAGAAATGTAAAGAAGTTACCTTTGGGAGGTTGACTTATGGATTGTTAAGCCATGGGGCTGTCCTTCCTCTAGTGAAGTATCATGTCTTCTCAGGGCAAGTCAAAAAGCCGTTAAGGCAGGAGCCTGTAGGCAGGGCTTCCTTATCACACCCACCTTGTGCTCCTGAGCTGGAGGCTGTGTGCGGTGGGTACTGGTGGATAGCTCTTGTGAATATTGTCCTTCCTAATCTCTATATGC
This sequence comes from Eurystomus gularis, assembly GCA_013400335.1. Lineage (NCBI taxonomy): Eukaryota > Metazoa > Chordata > Aves > Coraciiformes > Coraciidae > Eurystomus > Eurystomus gularis. The sequence continues at coordinate 50,289 of VZZY01011129.1, read as the reverse complement.
CTTTGACTGCCTCTGGAAATGAATTCCTCATTTTAATAGTACATTTTCTGTTGTTCCTGGTTTCTTTGGGTTTGTTTCTTCTTTTTTTTTAGGATACTTCCTTTAGCTCTAAGCCTGGTGTTGACAAAAAAAACCAAGTAATCATTCTGTATTGTCTCTTTCTACCTTGTTTTCCTGATTTTAAAATGTTGATGTGTCCCCTCTGCATTCTCTCTCTCCTTTGTCTGGAAAATTGCTTCCTGTGTCTAATAAGACTCATTGCTAGTCTTGTAACATACGAGGAAGCTCCTAACAAATGCAGGATGTGCATTTCCATTTCTGGGTTGGGCTCACACAATGTGGGAGAAATAAGAGGGGGAGACACCCTGACAGCGTTCCCAGTGTGGGGGAAGGGCTCCAGTATTGGTTCACTGGTTAGCGGCCATCACGGTGCTCCCCTGCAGCAGCTCAGCCTTGAGGCGTAGCTCCATGGGAGACCCTGTGTTGCTGGCTTGTGCTGTGATGGGCTCCTTTTGAAGCAGCAGCTGTGTGCACCTGCTTGGGCAGGGGCATGTCAGGGAGCCTGTGAGGGATGGATTAGCAGGCGGGGAAGTGACCAGTGTTGCCAGAAGAGGTTTGGTTGTAACTTGACTTTGTAAATTCCCACAAAGCCGCCTGCAGCGTGTCCAACCCATGTGTCTGCATGCATCAAAATACATTAGTGGTATGGAAACTGGCTGTTGTAACTATTTCACATGTTATGTTTACAGCAGTAGACCCTAGTCCTACGAGGCTGGACCAGAATGCCTTCTGCTTCACAGGAGAAGGATTCTGGAAGAGAATGCAGTTTCCTCTTCATTGGTGGGTTTATAAATCAGAAAACAGAAGTTCCCCAGGGAAGACGTTGCTGAAATAAACAGGGTCAGCCCATCCTGTTAGCGAGCAGCCTCCGCATGTGCAGGCCTGGTTTCACTTGGAGAAATGGAGAAACCTACAGAGCCTTAGCGTACAATCTCTGTAATCTGTTCTTTTCTTCCTTACTGTCTGCAGGAAAATCCGCAAGCTGCTTTCCTCCTCCGAAGCCAAGCGAGCCGCCAGACGCCCTTACAAGCCTATTATCCTCCGGCCCATCCAGGCAGTGCAGCTACGCCAGCCCATGAATGACGAACCCATAATCATTGAGGATTAACACACGCTGAGCAGCTCTCTGGCTGTCAGTGGATCTGCCTGAAAGAATCTCTCCTCCAATATATACTTGAGTTTCTATGGTTACAGCGTTCAACTAACTGTTGAAGAGAGGGAACTTTTGAGGAACTGTTTTGCATCTTTTAAACCCTTAAAAGGAACTCAGCCCTGCTCTGAGCCTCTGACCACAGACTGCTCTCTTGCGTGCTCTCTCCTTCTCTTCTTTCTTTTTTTTCTTTTTCTTTTTCTTTTTTTTTTTTTAAATTTTTGCTAGCCTCTTTTCCCCTTTACTTCTACCCCTTTTGTAGACAGGGGGAGGGAAAGTAAGTTTAACTTATTAAGAGAATGTGGACTAGTACTTTTTAGCTTTGTTTCCTCTTCTGATGTACGAAGAGCTAGAACCCTTCATTTTGTGACTGAGCTCTCGTTGCAAAGCCATTTTTACGAGGCTGTGTTGTAAGATTTTTCTTTTTCTTTTTCTTTTTTTTTAAATTTTGTGGACGGTGCCATTTTTTATTTCATTTATATTATTTCTTTTGTAGATAAATTTCCAACCTTTAACTGATATTTGGAAATAGGAGCTGAAAGCCAGCCCCAGGTTCAGCCAGTTTTCCTTGGTCCTGTCCCTTACGTTTTTTGGATCATTTTGCACGGCCAGTTGTGCTCATGCACAATACAGAAACAACTCAGGCTGAGAAAGGAGTGAGCTAAGAACTGAAGAACCTTGCAGAACATTACACTAATGTTGTGTGCAGTGGAGGCCAGGCTACCAGAATTAGGTGTCCTTACTCTAGAGATCTGGCCCGTGGCATTTCTCCCAGTAACCAGCAGTTTGCGTGCTGCCGTCTCTCTCACATCTGGAACCCTACATGCTGTTATACCACCAAGACCCAGCAGTAGGCCCAGCAGTCCAGCAAGTGTAATGAATTGCTTTGCTCTGGCTCCAAGAGTCAAGTACACCAATGCCCAGGGACATTTTGCTTAGAACTCTGAACCTGTTTGTGCATCAGTGTTTTTGGACACATCTCTCCCAGGATGAGACCTGGTTTCTCTTTAATTGCATTACTGTATGTTTCCCATTTTGAAGGGAATTTAAATTGCAACTGGGTTTTCATTTGAACACATAGTGTCTGAAATTAAGTGTTTTTTTCCCCTCTTGACATTTCTTGTGTTTGAGGTTTCTTGCATCTCTTGAACTTCTTATGTATTTGCAAGTCTGTATAATTTTTTTCATATGTCTTCTCATGGCAGTGCATTTGCCGAATGCCCTGCTCCGTTTTAAAAGGATGTAAGCTATCATTTGCAACTTGTGCTGATCTGTACATGTACCTGCCTCAAGCAGACACAGCATGTAATAACCCCCAAGTCATTCCATATGTGTCAGCGGTGAGATGAGCCAAAGTTGTATTTGGGTTATCACAGTCCAACCGTGATTCTGTGCAACTCTGCTAACCCCCTGGGTTAGACGGAAAGGAATCCCCACAAAATGAAAACAATTCAGTTAACTTTACTTAATAAACCTGGAAAGTGAGCTTTTGTGAAACATCTGCTTTTTGTCTATTCTGAAATAGTGGCCAAGGCCCTTGCTCAGGGTGCCAGCTGGCCAACACATGCCTCTGCGCTCCATCCTTCATATCCCAGGATTGTGCTCCCCTCTCGAGTGTCTGCGTAACTGCGGCACGTCCCTGTGCTGCCAGTGCCATTGTTGTGCAGGGCAAGAGCCATTCGCCGTGTGTTTACCCTCATACGCTGTTTAGACATTTCTAGCACTTCAGATGGAGACTCACTCCCTCTTCCTTTTAAACGTGGCAGCAGATGCAGCTCCCGAGCTCTGAATGAGCCTTTTGTCCGTGGTGGCTCATGCGTCTTGCTGAGCAGGGGCATGACTGTGACATGTGGCAGAGCAAAGTCCCCAGGGGTTAGCAACCGGACCCACAGACTCTGAAGTACTTCCTCACCTCCACACTCTCTCCTTACTGGCATAAGGAAAGTGGGCTCAATCTTGGTCTCCTTTGCTGCTCAGGAGTGGCAAGATTAACGCTGAGAGGCTGTGAGTAGCTGTACAACTTAGCAGATGTTGTAAGTGTATCTTATATGGCTGGTCATGTCCATAACTTAGAAGTGGGAGGGGGCAGCCATTCCTGAAGGGTATGCTACGTAGGAAGGGCACCAAGCTTACTACCGGAAACCTCCAGGCTGTGTGCAGCAGTGCAGGACTGCACCAGAGACCACTGGCAGTTTTCTTTTGCCTCCATCGATCTATAGGATTAACCCTATGTACATAAGGAATATTGCTGACTGAAGGAAGGTTTTGTAACTCTCCTTTTTTCTCTGAGTGAAAGGTCTCACAGAGATTCCTTCCTGTTGCAAAATGGAATCTGAAGCAATCACTTTGAAAAAATCCGTGTCTGAACTGGCGTCAGCCCCTCTGCAGTGGCGTTTGGAGCCGACGTCTCAGCTTGCAGCAGAGGGCTGGACTCTGCCTTGGTGGTGGGAGCTCTGAAATCCCGGGACAATGCACTTTGGTTATCTTTTGGTGGCTGAACTATCAGTAAGACTTGGGAGAAGCTGTTCGGGCTTGGAGTCACCACGTGGGGGTGCCAGCCCTGCAGTTTCCAGCCCTTAGAAGCTTTCTTGGAGTAGCTCCAGAGATTACTCTGGGAATGAGTCCAGGCAAGCAGAGAGAATATCCTGTGCTGCCCTGACTTTGAAGGATCCCTTGCATGTCCTTTAATATGGATGCCGTTTTTTGGCATGTGGTAGCAGACTTTGCTCCCTTGTGTTTCACTGGCTTGTGTTTGTACCAGCTTGGGAGGAGGGGTTGGAAGATACCTTTAGCAACCGAAGAAAAACGCCTGCTCAGGAAGTGCAGAGTGAATGGTAGGTCCCACCAGTGACCCGTCTAAGCCTGAGCAGTCACTCTCAAGCTGGCTGCGCTGATGTGCTGTTGCTGCAGGCATGATGTGTTGTTGCTGCAGGATTATTCCTCTTCCTGCTGTAGAACCATTAAAAAAACTAAAAGGTACATGCAGCTGGGCAGCGTCCCATTTTCAGCGTCCCTACCACCTTCTGAAGAGCCCTTGAGATTGCAGGGGACAAATTCCAATGGGAGTTGTGAGTGATGCAGGGCTGGCATTCGGGCACACTATCTCCATGGAGCAGAGCCTGGTATTTGGAAGCGCTCACCCACTCAGAGCAGGTCATTTCTACCACACGTGTCTCCAGCCTGGAGGAAGTTTTGCCACATGTACTTGGATATTTTCCCTTTAGCCCTGTGTCCTGGGCATCCCCATCCCTGCAGAGGTGGGAGCAGCCATGTCCCAGGCTTGGTTCTGACCCCCTGGAGAAGGCTGTGCTTGGTGCAGATGTGGATGGAGCGCGCTGGCCTCCAGACTTGCTACCATGCTTTTGATTTCACAGGCTTAAAAGCAGCAGGGAGCTGGTCAAGAAAGTCTTTTAAAAACAAAACAGAAATCCAAGCATTCCTACAATACCTTATGACAAAATGTTTTTGTTACGGATTCTTTTTTTTGCTAACTTTGGAATTTGAGGGTTTTTTTGCTTTGCGTTTTGCATGTTACCAGCTTGTCAGTAGCAGCTCCCTGTGATCTCAGCTTTTGATGCTGTAACATGAAAGCAGCGCGCTGCCTCTAGCAGCACTGTTGAAATAGTTGCAAAAAAAAGCAAATCATGACCAAAAACTAACAGTTCCGAACCTAGCATCCCTGCTGTGGGAGGTGGGCTCTAACTGGGACACTACTGGAGAGTTGTAAAGCAAAATACACTCAAAATTTCCTTTGAAATGGAAATTCAGAGCCCGAGCCAGCTCTGCTGTGGGCTCTGGCTCTCTGTGCAAGTTCTACACAAGCCAGACCTCAGGAAGCCTGAGAGTCTTTCGGATGGTCAGTTTGCGTCATGGTGGAGCTGCTTTCCACCACTGAGGCAAGAGGTAGGGCCAGGGAGGAGGAGAGAGCAGTTAACCTGCTCAAGCAACAGTGTGGGCATGGCTGTGCTGGTCTGCAGAGTAGTGGTATCCTCCCCTGTGCAAGCCAGGGGGATGTCTGGGAAGACCAGGAATAAAATCTAGCAGATCTTGACTAGGAGGGGGAAAGGGTTTAATACAGTTACACACACTGGACCTTCTATTGCTTCTGGTTTTCTCAATCCATCAAGAGGGCACAGGCTTAAAACCCCCTTTAACTTTAAATAAACATTGGCAGCAGTATTAGAGGGAGCAAGGAGAGATGGCTGCAGAAAGGCAGGCCCTGGCATGACAGTCCTCTCTAGCTGGCAAGCATTTGTCTGTTTTCCTGTAAATGTGCTTTTTAGTCAATACTTTTCTAGGAGAGACTGCAAGAGCCAACAGTGATGGGATCTGCCGTGATGCCCATCTTCTTGAGTGTGTGTTGGTCTGCTGCCTTCCTCAGGGGATGAGGTTGGTGTGCCCCATGTCCCTGCTGCTCTTTCTTCCCTTTCTGGGGCCTGAGCAGAAGGGGTTTGCCCTGCTTGGCCCGCTTTGAAAGGCTTGGCCTCTGATGATCACGTTTCATCCACACAGGCTTTCAAGAGAGGGAAAGCTGTTGCAAGAAAAGGCATACAGTAAATTCAGATGGGCTGTGGGGCCGGGGGCTTGTCCCCATCTCCTCTTCAGCCTGGAAGAAAGTCAGACAAGGTCAGGGCTGAAGCGCACTTGATTCCTGCCCTGAGCTTTGTGAGTTCATTCACTGCATTCCTGAAGCAAGTGTGAGTAACATAAATTCAGCATCTTTCTGCAGACAGCTTCCTCTCCTCCTGCCTGCATGGGGACTCTCCACCTGGATCCAGTGCTCCGTGGGATGCTGACAGCATCACAGCGAGCAGATTTACAGGTCCTTGCTGGAGGTTTCAGCCAAGTTCAGAGATTTTTCAGTGTGAGTGGGAGCAAGTTTGTTCCCTACTGCCTGTGCCTTGGCTGCCCCGGTGCAGGACAAATGAGAGGGGAGCGTGCGGATATGGAGCTGAGCCAGGCATGTTAGCACACTTGTTTCCCTGCATCCTGGCAAGATGCGTATAATGTGTGGTGGGAACCAGAGGCAAATGCATCCTAATGGGTGGGTTTTCTCCTTTTGATGCTGAGGGAGAAGGTGGTTCCCTGGGGATGTCACAACACAAGGTGCTGGGTTATATGTGACCTGGGTTATATGTGTCCAGCCCCGTCCCTATTGCAGGAGCTCACCAAGAGCTGTGTCCTGGAGGTGGTGTGCAGGTGGGGCACAGATGATGCAGACTGGGCAGCCGCTGTGCACACTCCTGCCACTGTGCCAGCTCCCAGAACTGAGCTGCACCATAGCTGGTAGGACCTTTGGCCACAGGGTGTCTCGAAGGGGCCACAAGACAGGGAGAACATAATGACAAACCACCCCACAATACCTCACACAGCCAGGAGCTGAACTCTGCTACCGAAGTCCAGCTCTGAGCATAGCCTGTTTCCTGGGACACACTTTCCTTCCCCCAGGAAAGCCAGGGGAGAGCCACTGGTGCCAGCTTCCTCCTTGCCTGGTCACCTTACGCATGGCCTCCCTGCTGCAGCCCTGCCACAGTGTCCAGCTCCACCCAGGGACTGAGAGCCATGCTCATGTCTCTCCTGCTGGTTTGCTGCCTTTTTTTGGTTAGAGCACTGCTGCTTTGGTTAGGCACCTGCATCCCACCTCGTGGAGGTGTCATGCCTGCTTGATAGAGATTCACATGCTCCACACCAAGTATCTGTGTCCTTGGCATCAGCGTGCGGCCCACTAGGCTGCTCACTGGTCCTTGGGCAGGCTGGCAGCTACAGCCCCTCGGGAAGGGGACACAGGGACAATGGGGACATCTATTCCTGTTTCCAAGGGCAAGTGGGATGTCCATAGACCTGTTTATCGCAGGCATGACAGTGCTATCTGCCCTGCCTGATAGCAGCGTGAGCTCGGATGCCTTTTAAAGGAGAGAAGCAACAAGGGGAAGGTTGGAGCTCCAGATAGCAGGCGCTGTGGCCAGGCAGTGACGCGCCAAGCCCTGGCCAGTGGCATGTGCTGCCTGATGAGACCCAGCTCCTGCCAGTCCCTCTGCACGCTCTTGCTCTAATCCTCCATCTTCCCCTCTCTTGCTTAATCCTTCCTAAGCCCCCTGAGCCGTGTGCTTCTCCTGCGGCCACCCTTTGGTAGCGAGACCATACCCAGCATGTGTGGGCTGTGTCCCCTCTGCATGCAGCTGCCTCCCCATTCCAGCCATTTGGGCTCCTTGTGTTAGGGAGCAGGTTTCCCCCCAGGCTCCCCTGCTCACCCTCCTGCACAGCCCAGCCTCGGGACAAGGGATGGCCACATCTGGGCTGGCAGGCGCTGCACAGCCAGGAGGGCCGTGCGGGGAAAAAATAAAGTAGAAAATATATGTTTTGCCTGGTTTGGGGAAAGGCTTCTCTGTCATACTTCTGAGCACCTTGTCATACTTCTGAGCACCTTGCCAGGAGTCTCTCCCAGGACACAAGTGGGAGCCTGACCAGTTTTGCAATGAAGCTCCTGCCAAAGGATGAGGACCAAGGCAAAACAAGGACAGAGCTGGAGCAGCCGGCGGTCAGTGGCCATCACTCACCATGGCCCATGGCAGCAGCTGCCTGCTCTGCCATTTGTCACCATGAGCACCTGGCTGCAGGCGGTTTCTGGGGGTGCAGGAGCTTTGGGGATGACAGAAAGACCCAGCATGTCACCCTGGGGGACGCTCACGCAGTGGATAGAGAGGTCCGGGCATGTAGATGCACACAGTGCACCAGCCAAGGGTCTGCGGGTGACACACAGATGGCTGTCCTTGGGCAAACCTGAACAGCAGTGGGGTTTTTTTCCTTAACCTTTTTTATTGACTATTTCCCCCCACAGTCTCTTCTTGCCCTGTAACAAATCCAGCTGATCCTAGGTTCCAGAAAACAGGAGACACACAAGCAGCAGCAAGCAGAGGAAGGCTTTCCAGCCCCAGCTCCCCGTATGAGCTGCCCTGTCTGGGTGTGTGAGTTTTTGTGGTGTTTACATCTGAAGGAAGAAGAAAGAGCCGAGGGGAGTCGGCACTGGGAGAGGGAGAGAGGTGAGCCAAAGGAGAGGCAGCCTGGGGGGAGTTATTATGCCTTATTTATTCCTTACTTTCCCTTAATCTCGTTGCAAAGCTCTCCAGTTGACCTGCCCTAGGCAGAGGTCCCAAACAGCCTCGTGCCTTTTAGAGGCTCCCAATGGAGGCAATCCCTGCTTCACAGCCAGGGACAGCCGGGTGCAGTCAGAAAAACACCCCCTTCCCACGTCTTGCAGCCCCCCTTGGGCCTGGGGGTGGGGGTGGGGGTGCTGCTGCCCAGGGGATGGCCATGCTGGCACCAGCTTTTGGATCTGGGCTTGCTTCAATCTCAGTCCCACCCAGGAAGGGGGATACAACAGGGACACGGCTCTTGCTCTACCCTGTGCAGCATCCCTGCAGGAAAGGGCTGGATGACAGAGCCCTAACTGCATGATCCCCACTTTACCAGGGAGGGAGGTGCTGTGCTGCCAGGCTCTCTGTGGAGGGAATCTCCTCTGTGCCCCCGAAGATGGCCAGATAGGCAAAGATAAGACACCAATAACCCCCACCTGGGTGATGGGTGCTGGGCTGGGCGAGCCAGCTGGCCACAGCGGCACAGGAAAGCCAGAGACTATGCAGGGCTGAGTGCCATTGGAGGGAAAATGGGTCACCTACCACTGAGGGAGGGGGTAAGGGCTGGAGGGGATGGTGCCCTTGGTGGAGACACCCCAGGGTGTTGCTGCAGGGTGCACCACCTGTGCCAGAAACCTCCCCTGCATGCTGAAAGGTGGCTTTGGCTGCCAGGGAAACCCAGGCTCTGCTCTCAGGCAGGGATGGATCCCCAAATTTCTGATGTGAAATGCTGAAAATGACTGGCCAGGCTGGTCCCCAGCCTGCTTCTCTTGGCCTCAGTGCAGTGGCAGACATGTTCCCAGCCTGGGCAGTAACGCAGCCATCCAGGAATGTGGCACATCTGGGTGAGGGATATCCCTCGTGTCCCACCATCCCACTGCACACATCCAATGTCCACCTGGCAGCAAGCTGTCCCGTGGGTGTGCTCCCATGTCTGGCACCAGGCATGCTGGCTTCAGAGAAGCTGTGCCATCCCTGCTTGCTCAGCCAGCACCACCCAAGTCACCTGTCCCTGTGGCCCCAGAGAGCCCTGCCGGTGGCATGCCAAGACTAAACCAGGGCAGATTAAGACACGACCAGCTAAAGCCACTTTGCTCCTGGACGAGCATATCCGCTTGGGATTTAGCGCATTTGCAGGCAGGGATTCACACCTTTAGGTGATTTGTCTTAATTACCCCCAGCCTCTGTGTGTAAAAAGCCCCTTGATGGGTGACAGCCTGGCTGGGTGCTGGTTTTGCAGTGGCCAAGCCTGGGGTTTCACCTGTGACTGCCCCACTCATGCTGTCAGGTGGGTGCAGCCTTCTTCCTCCTCTTTCTCTTGCCTCCCCAGGGCTGGGACGTTAGCTGAGATTTCCTACAGATCTGGAGGATGTAGAGAGCAAGCCCTTTTCAGGATGTCCCTTGCAGTGCAGGAAAGGAATCACTGTGGGCATAGGGATGATGCTGTGGGTGCCATGCTGGCACCTACCTGTTGTCATGGGGTGCTGTAGGGCAGCAGACACAGCGGGTGCTGCAGAGGGACATGCATTAGTGGCCATGAGGCCGTGCTGGCGGAAGCAGCTGGCCTCCTAGAAATCAATAGCCCACGCATTCCCAGCCCCTGCCTTCTCCTGGTGGCTGCTGGTGCCGGAGGTGGCCACCAGCCGGGGCCTGAGCATGCTGGCTCCATCCTGGGGCTCACAGGGCTCAGACACCCCTCCTTGGGTCTGTGTGGGGCCGTGGTGTCCCGGAGGCACCGCCACCACCTGCCCCTGCTCAGCGACCCTGCAAGCCACAAAGGCCACATTGTTGTGACAGCAGCTGGGCGCAGAGTGACAGGGACGCCTGGGTCCTTCCAGCCCGGTGAGCGCATAGCCGATGGAGAAACCTGCTGTCGAGCATCTCCATCCCATCTAGCCCTGTGCTCTCCCAGGATGGGGCAACCCGTGGCGGAACCCTGAGTTCCCTTCGCAGGGCTGTCTCTGTGTCTGGGTCCCGGCGGGCGATGGCGGTGATGGCAGCCACGCCAGCTGCCGCCAGCGAGAGGAGGAATGAGATTACAATGGCAGCGGAGGAGAGCCAGGCTGCCGGCTGATGAATAATGCAACGGCTTTGCTTTCAGGAGCAGCAGATTCCTGTTTGCCAACACCCGGCCCAAGCCTGCGGGGTGGCGGTGCAGGGGTGCAGCTCCTGGAGCACCCCAGCCAAGGGCGCTGCTGCCCCACTCGCCTTCCCTGAACGCCCCCTTCCCACGCACCCGCTTCCCGCAGCCGCCTTGTGGTGCAGGATCCTGCCACCCGAGCATGGAGAGACTTGCCCTGGTGCAAGGGGTCTGCACCCTGCCATGGGGCACATTTCAGAATGGGCGAAGCTGACCCTCCCACCTCGGCATTGCTTCATGGCTCCTTGAGCATCCCTTTGACGCCGGAGGGGTTTTTTACATGAGTGTTTCCATGGCAACAGAGCAAAATGGCGCTGTGGCGAAGCTGCCTGAGCTGCTGGAGCTGGGTTATGGCAGGGAAGGGTTGAGGGTGCCGGTGCAGCCATCACCTCTGCTCATCCTGCAGATGGGATGGGAGATGCTCGAGCCCCTCTACTGGGGCTGGCCCCAGGACCAGCATCCTCAACTCATGCCCTGGGGCCATGGCGTGCCCGTGATGGGCAGTGCTGCCCCGCAGTGCCGTGCTGTGCCGTGCCATGCCATGCTAGTAAGGTCACCAGGAGCTGTGCCTTCCTCCAGCCCCTTGCCTGCCTGCCATCACCTCTATCTCTGCTCCCCCAGGGCCTCTCGCCCTCATCCCCCTGCCAAGGTCTCCCGTATCAGGCCTGTCATTCCAGCTACTTAATCTGGGTTTCTGCACTACTGTCTCTGGAAAAAGTGTGTCTAAGAATACCCAGCGCAGGCATGGTGCTTCCCAGGGCAGGGGTCTGCTGCCTGTCCCCTCTGCATGCACCACCAGCCCTCTTGTCCTCCACCCCACCTGGGCACCATCCAGCTCCTGCCTGGCCATGGCTCTGAGCACTACTGCGCTGGGGCTGGCGCTTTCTGAAGGCAGCTGCTGTCAGGATGCAGCCGGTGGTCTCTTGCTCAGTGCTGGGCTTCCTCACACACCACTTCACCACCCCGAAGGACCACAGCAACCAGCTGTATGCCCCTCCGCAGCTGCACAGTCTATCGCTTTGACCAGCCTAACTGTGTGCGTGCAGAGCAAAAGCATCACTCCAGGTGCTCGCCTGTCGCTAAAAGAGTGGGGTTAAGGGTCCCTTAGCTGTCCCTAAAAGAGGGGGCAAGACATCTCCTGTGCTTGCTCTGTTTCTTGCACAGGCTCTGGGGACCTGCTGGTCCCGTGGGTTGATGCCAGGGATGCAGGGCTCTCGCAGGGCCAGGCGAGGAGCGTGCACTGGAGGGGACCGGGCGCAGAGCTGGTAAAAACCCACAAGTCACATTGCTGAATTGCAACCTTTTATTTTTCTTTCCCAGGAAAGGGGCACCGTGAGCGCTTGCATCCTCTGGGCTTTGGGAGATGGGGAACAGCCCAGGAGGGGTCTGGGCCCCGCCAGCCAGGACCATGCACCTGCGGCGCTGGGGGCCGAGCCGTGCGGTGCCGTGCGGAGTCGCACCGAGCCGCTCCGCGGGCAGC
>VZZY01011129.1:25320-37990 GCA_013400335.1 Eurystomus gularis | reverse complement strand
TGCGGCCCCTCTGCTCTGCTCTGCCCCCCGGGCTCCCCCCCGCCCCGGGCTGTGCTGGGGGATGCCGCTGACTGGGGCACTGGGGTGGGGGACGCGGGGAGGGCGGGTGGCAGAGGGGTCCCGGGCACCCTCCCCTGCTCCCTGGGCCGAGGAGGTGAGGCTGGACATGAGGAGCCCCGGTTGGGGCGTGTGCCCGCAGCCTGGTTTTGTGCTTGGAGGGCTTATGCCCCCTTGTACCCGCTGGCTGGGGTCAGAGGGGAACCCAGCCCTCCTGACAGGGACAGGGTGCGGGACAGGGGTCTCCCGTGAGCCGGGAGCACTCTCGGTGTGGAGAAGCAGTGGTGGCAGGTGCAAACAAAACCTTCTCCCAGCCAATTTGTTGCCATTCCCTGCAAACCTCGCTCCAGGTGTGCCGCTCACCCCTCCCCATCCCATCTCTCACGCAGCCCTCTGCACCTCTTACCGGCTAGGTGAGCTAATGAAAGGTTTGGGGTTTCTACGGGGCTTTTTCAAAGGCGGTGCCTGGGCTCAGAGGTCCCTCTCAGCGTGCCCGGGCTGGGGTTGGGCAGCAGCGAGTCCCTGCAGGTCTCCTAGGGCCCTGCTTGGTGTTGTGGCTGGTCAGGATCTCTGGGAACTGGAGTTGGGGTGTCTCCTGTCGGGCAGCCTGGGGTGAGCGCCGCCGCCCAGGTTGCAGAAAATGCTGAGGGCGGAGGTGGGAGCGAAGGCTGATCCCCTGCCTTGGGGTGCCTCACCGCCGCTCCTTGAGGAGCCTGCCCCAGCCAACATCATGCCCAGCCAGGAGTCTCCCATGGAGCACCCTGACCCATCTGTCCCCAGGCTGGGCATTCCCGGGCTGGGCATCCCCAGGGCTGCACTGCAGGCACTCCAGCCCCAGCTGCCTCCTGGGACCTGCTGGCCACGGGCTTCCAGCTGGCATTGGCCCGGCACTGCCTGCCTGCACCCCTCCCCGCCTGTCTCCCTTTGGTGCTCCTGGGTCCAGCTCCTGCTGCCTCAGCACGTTTGTTTGGTGGAGAAATGCTAAAGGGTCCTGGTGGTGCCTGAGCGTTTGAGGCACTGGTGCTCTCATTCCTTTCCGGCCATCTCCAAGTAAACACAGAGAAACAGGAATTTGCTGTCTTCCTCCTTTAAATAAACCTATTTGTGTGGGGGTGGGAAGGGCTCAGCCCCTTGGATGTCTTTCCTCGTGTGAATCTTTTCCTTTTTAAGCAGAAAATAGCATGTCTGTCTGGCCAGCTGGGCACTGGCCCAGGGTCAGAGTTGCTCCTCTCGCTCAGTGGACAAGCCTGGCCTGCGTTGGGGGGGCTGGAGCCGGGCTCAGGGACCCCCGCCTTGCTGCCAGAGCAGGCCAGGCTGTGCCAGGAGGTGAAGCGCCAGCCCCAGCAGTGTCTGCTCCTTCTCTCTCCCCATGTGCTGGGGGACTTGTGGGTCTCTTGAGGATGTGGTCTAGCGGGGAACAGTGCTGTACCCCATGTTCCTAACTGTGTGCTGTCTCTTCCTGGGTGGGTTTCTGTAGGTGTTACAGTCCATGTCCAGGTCTCTGCTGCTCCGTGCCTTCCCCCATCCTGCCCCCCTGGGAGACACCTTGCCTGTAGTGGGGGAGCAGCAGCAGGGGAGAGGCAGCCCCCATCACACACCTCACAGGGACCACACTGCCCCAACTGCCCTGAGAGAGACTGCAGAGTTAATCAAAATGGGAGCGAGCCAAAAACTTCTCTGTGCTCGGAGCTGGGATAGGCTGGAGCATGTCTTTGCTGATGCCTTGAGCTTTTCCTTGAGGAACCACCCAGGCTCCAGCAGAATAAACCCAGGCCCGTTTATTTAATGCATAGAAACTGGATGCAACCTCTGAGCCGTCTTTCCAGGACACGGCTCCTGGAGTTTCCTCCCAACGGACGCATGGTTTGGTGGGAAGGCAACGGGAGCACTGAGCCTGGGGTTTGGTAACGCTTGTGAATTCCTCGGCTGGCCCAAAGCTTAACAGGGAGGTGATTCATAAAGCGCTGCTTGTTCGGGAGCACTCCTCGCCTGTGCTGAATGAACACTGGCAACTATCGCTTCTCGAATGCCTGAGATTGCAGCCGTGGGTCATGTGTGAGAAATGTCACCACGTCCCGTTCCCGGCCCCGCACGGTGCCTGAGCGGCTGACCAACGCCAGCAACCATGGGTACCGATGGAAAACTCATTTCCAGCCTGCCTGTTGCTTCATGCTCCCTGGAAAAATCCAGTGGGCTCCTCCCCGTGCAGTCGGGAGGATGTGGGCGTTTCCTGAGCTACAGAATGAGCTTTTTTCCTTTAAAAAGCACAGGGAAATATAAAAATAGTTTTCTGAGGTTTTTTTCCTTTTTTTTTTTGAAGTAGGCTGAGGTCTCTGACATTGTTTCCAAGAGCAGCTGGGTTTGACTTTCCTGCCCGGGGGAGGTTGGAGGGGCGAGGTGAATGTTTAACTGGAGGAGCAGTGCTGCTGGCGGCCGTGGGGCTGGTTCCCATCCCTGCCGTGCTGGCAGGTGCCGGTGGGTTAGTGTCGAGGTGGGGTTTGGGTTATCTCTTCTAGCAAGAAGCACCAGAGGACCAGAGATTCCTGAAGCTGAACAGCCGCACAGTTCCCCAGCTCCCTTTTGCATCGCCAGCCTTAAATGAGTTTTGCAGGGTCGCCGGGAACCCTGGCCAAGCCTTTCCGCCTCCTATCCTCTCTTCCCAGGGAACTGCGGGGGACCGTGGCAGTGGGGGTTTCCTGTTTTCCCATCCCAAGTGCAAGGCTGGCAAAAGCCCCAGGGATGTGGCAAGCACACGTGCAGTGGGGTCTGCTGGCAGGCGGCTTTCAGGGAGCTTTCTGAACATGCTGGGGTGTCTGAGGGCTCGTGGGAGGCTGCTGTTCTGTTTGTTTTGGACGGGGCATCCCAAAACCACTTGGGAGTCACCCAGTAGTCCCAGGCTTGTGCCAGCTCTGTCTGCAGCTGGAGCAGCAAAGCTTTCTCTGGGGACGGTTTGCCAGTGAGCTGCCAGAGGGGGACTAAGGACACAGACACAGCCAGCTGGGAAGCAAGGAGGGTCCAAGCCTACCATGCTTGGAGGGGTCCACAGCAGATGCCTGACCCTGCTGTCATGCTGATGTCCTGAGCGTGCTGGAGGAGAGGGGTGCAGCCAGATACGGGGTGCAGCGAGGTGGGGGGTGCTCTCCCTGCAGAGCACTGTGCTGGTGGGTCAGCCCCACAGAAATTTAAGCTGCAGAAGCCACTCTGCAATTAATAAGAAACCTCTGTCCTTTACTCTGGGCACTGACTGCTGGAAGACTGTGGCCCACCAGCAGCCTGGCAGAAGAAGCAGGAGGGCTTTATTTTGATTACAGCTGTCCCTTACAAAGGAAGCAGCTCTTCAAGTGCAGCCGGTGTTGCAGTTGGCAGGTTCCCTGGCTTGCCAGCATGAAGGCTGGCTTGGGCTCCTTGGGTACCTGCCTGCTCCAGTGTCTTATGGTGGCTGCTCTCTGAGTGTGCATGGACCTTGCAGAGTGGTAACTATGGATGCACCAGTTCCTGGCTCCCTGTACAGGGCCCTGCTGGGGCGGGATGCCTCTGTGGGAAGCTGAAGGATGGGCTGATTAACATTAGCTTTTCCCTCAGGAAAATACTGTGAGTTATAGAAAATCATCTATGGGAGGGTGTGACAGGATGGTGTGAAGTCTTGGCACCCTTGCTCTTGTGTTCTGTGAAGTGCACACTTTGCTGGAGCTGCTGGCACTCCTGCATGGTGTGGTGCTGGCATCTCATACACATGTTCACAGAATCATAGAATGGTTTGGAAGGGACCTTAAAGATAATCTAGTTCCAACCCCCCTCATGGGCAGAGACACCTTCCATGAGACCAGGTTGCTCAAAGCCCTGTCCAACCTGGCCTTCAACACTTCCAGGAAGGTGGCATTCACAGCTTCCCTGGGCAACCTCTTCCAGTGTCTCAGCACACTCAGAGCAAAAATTTTCTTCCTAATTTCTAATCCACCCTTTTTCAGTTTGAAACCGTTACCCCTCATCCTGTCACTATGCTCCCTGATAAAGAGCCCCTCCCCATCTTTCCTGTAGGTCTCGTTTAAGTACTGAAAGGGAATTACACAGTCTCCCTGGAGCCTTCTCTTCTCCAAGCTGAACAACCTCTACTCTCTCAGCCTGTCCTCGTAGGAGAGGTGCTCCAGACCTCAGATCATCTTTGTGGTCCTCCTCTGGACCTGCTCAAGCAGGTTCACATCTTTCTTAGGCTGGGCGTTCCAGAGCACTGGACCCAGCACTACAGGTGGGGTCTCACCAGAGTGGAGCAGAGGGGCAGAATCACCTTCTTCAACCTGCTGGACATGCTACTTTTGATGCAGCCCAGGATGCGATTGGCTTTCTGGGCTGTGAGCGCACATCACCAGCTCATCCTCAGTTTTTCATTCACCAACACACCCAACTCCTCCTCAGGACTACTCCTTCCCAGGGCTGCTTTCAGTCCCTTCATCCCTCAGCTTGTATTCGTGCTTGTACTTGACTACATGTTTGTGGGCAGTTGCCTGCCTTGCAGGGAGCTGGGGCTCAGCTGCTGAGGGATGCGAGGATCCATATGGAGGTGCCTGCAGGGGTTATGCCAGGGGTTTGTGCTTGCTGGCCCAGGTACCCTGTGCTGCCAGCTTGCAGGGAACTGTGCTGCCCCAGGGCTGTGGGTGCCATGGGCTTGGGGCTGGCAGGCAGCTCTCTGCCAGCCCAGCTGGTCCTGAGTGACTCTGTTCAGTGTCTGGTTTGTGGAGCTCTGCACCCACGTCTCAGGTCCCAAGCAGGTCTCAGGAAGAGCCATCCTCCCTCCCTGTCCCTGGCAGAAGCACAGGGATGAGGCGAGGTGTGGTGATGGGACTGGAAAGGAAAGGCGAGGAAAGGTGGAGCAGGAACGCCTTAGTGCGAGGTAATGGAAAAATCTGTCACTGCAATGTTGCAATCAAATACAGACCCTGGAGTGTGTGCTGTGGTGCCACTTCCAGCTGTGGTGGTGCCCATCGCTCCTGCCAGTGGGCTGGGAGTCCCTGAAGCAACCAGGGAGGTGATGGTGGGGACCAGGTCTTGACATGTGGGTGGGGAGAGCTCGCCCACCAGCTTGCTGTGCACTTGCTGGTGGGAAGCACCGGTACTGTGGTCCCCAGGGGGGGTCCTGAGCATCCTCTCCTGCTGGTGTTTGTTCCCACTGTGTTGCCCACAGTTCTGGTCCAAACCCTGCTTGGAGCTGGTTGTGCCCCACAGCTGTGAGGAGCCAGGAGGGCGGGGAGGTGAGGAGCTGTGGGGCTGGAGGGGAACTTAGACAGGCTTGGCTGCTCCACCATATCTCTGAGTCCCGGTCTCACTGACACAGCCAGGAAACTGTCTTGTCCTCCCAACACTGCCCTCCAGAGATGGTGTCTCAGGAACATGGTGCTCTGGACCAGCAGTTACCCAGGGAGGGGTTTTGCTCATGTGCCTGCCCATGCCCCAGCTCTCCGCTGGCTGCTCTAATACTTGCTGTGCAGCGAGGTGAGAGGAGGGCTGCAGGCTGCTCGGATTCCTTGCTGTTGGCCGGGGTTCCTGCCAGCAATGTCTTGCATGTGGATCTGCACTGCAGCAAGAAAGCAGCTTTCTTGGGCTCAGCCCTGGCCAAACCCAGTGCCTGGCAGGAAACACTGGTGACCCTCTCATGGCACAGCCACATCAAGCTGCCCAGCCTCAGAGCTGGAGGGATGTATCCCGTGCTGATGCTGCTTGATGAAGTACAGTGGCCCCATGGAAAATGGAGAGGGACTTGCTGGAGGCTGCCCTGTCCCCATCAACCAGAGCAGGAGGTTGAAGGCTCATGGCCAGGAAAGTGCCTGCAGTAGGTGAGGTTTTGTTGTCAGAGAGGCCAGGAGCGGTGGGGTGGATGGGAGCCATGCTATGCACTGGGGCTGCCGCTGGAAATCAAACAACCCTCGCTTTTGCCCTACTGGCTCAGCTATTCAGGGGCTCGGGCCCTGGAGAAGAATTCGCCTCTCCGTTCAGCTGTCAGCGAGGCCCTGGGAAGCAGGACCCCTGGCTGGGGTATTCCTTGTTCCCTGCCCCGGCTGTGCTCCCTGGCAAGGCTGTACTGAGCTGGCTTTGTTGTGCCCTTGGAGGGAGCCCAGCAAGTGAGCGGCTTGGGGCTGGAGGGCTTGCCTCGCCTTGCTGCGGGAGAGCTAAATATATACATCTTGGCCACAAAATCAGTGTGGCGTAACCGTCGGCACCGGCTGTGGAGGGGGAGAGGAGCTGCCCGGCCGTGCCTGAGGAGGGCAGGAGGGGACAGGGGAGGACTTGGGAAGGCAGCACAGACCCTTCCCAGAGGACTGGTGAGGCACCATGGCTGGTGGCGCAGCCTGGCACGGCATGGCAGGAAACCCTCAAGCTGTCCCTCTGCCTTTTCCATCTCCCGGCCACACTGCGAGGGGCTGGGGAGGGGATAAGGCTGCCAGCTGCCTGGGCTCCAGCTTTGTTTCCAGCCATTTACCAGGCTCCTTTCCCTGCACTCATCTCTCTTATTCATTCCTTTGTGCCTGTGACGACTTTGAAGCGCATCTGCAGTGGGTCTGACAGCATCCTTCTCCTACAGGGATGGCTGTTGCTGAGTTCCTGGTGGGATATGGCATCTTTATCACCTGACTGGGCTTTGTCAGCCCTTCCCCATGTCCTCACAGGACTGCAGTGGGATGGATGGGGCACAGCCCAGCCCTTTGCAGAGATGCTATGGTTGCTTTTGCTGAATAAGCCTCCGGCTGGAAGCAGCACTGACGTCAGGCTGTGGAAATACCTGTGCGAGGGCCCGGAGCTGTCTCGTTTCAGCCCCTGGTGCTGAGGCTGGGAGGCGGGATGCTCCCTTCCCACCCCAGAAAGATGCACCCACCTCTGGCCCACGCCAGCTGCCTTGCCCAGGCACGGCAGGTAATTAAGGGATGAGCCACACTGTCTCTGAGGTGGGGCCGCCGCAGGGAGCAGGCTGCCTTGTCAGACCCCTTGGGTGCTCTCCTGCTGCTCGCTTTTGACTTTCCCCAACTCTGGTGGTGTCCCTCGTCAGTATGGGCTGCACCCCCTGCATGGTGCAAATCTACCCCATGGCTCCGTCCCACAGCTGGCCATGTACCCAGCCATGCCTCCACCTCTTCTCTGCAGGGGCACTTCCCCTAGGGAAGAGGTTTATTATGACCCCCGGGAGTCAGGGGATGTGGAGTGGGGCTCCCCCCAGCAGCTGCCCAGGGAGATCTCTGAGGCAGCAGAAGGACGTGGCCAGAGACTTCTCTGGAGCTGATGCAATGGCGAAGCAGATGTGGCTGGGTGACAGGAAATCTGGGCACTGGTGCTTTTCCTCCCCCGTGATTTATGGGGCAGTGTGGCCAAAGGCGGGACGCCACTGGCCTGGAAATGGGCTGGGGTGGCTCCAAGCTGCTTCCTCTGCTTGACGCAAACAATGCCGCCAGGAAAGCCGTCTGGCTGTGACGGCCTCGGCCTGGCCCCCGGGAGCCCTTGTTTGTGGCCAGAGGATACCCGGCTGACTTCCGCGTGGCATTGACACCCACAGGCAAGGGGCAGCCCCCGTGGTTCCCGGGCTGTCCCTGTGCCATGGGAGCATGACGGGGCATGAGGCCACCTCTTGCCTCATCCTCTGCCAAGGGCCACGGGTGCCAGCAAGTTTTGTGTGCTCTGCGAGGCCTGGGGATGCCTTGGTGGGGGATGCATTCATCAAGGGGCAGCGGGGACTTACTCAGCAGCTGCCTGAGAGGAGAGGAGAATACTGGAGGGGCCTCTGATCCCGCGGGCACAGGAAGGAGCTGGTGTGGGCTGCGGCCAGCTGTAATTGCAATAGCCTCTGGAAAACATCCACTGGGAGTTTCCTCCTTGCTTTGTCCCAGGGGCTGTGCCAGCGCTGGGCCAGGGTGGTGGGGGAGCCTGCCCTGGCTGTGCATCCACGGTGACAAAGCCCAGGGGCTTTCTGGCCCCAAGCCCCTGGCTCAGCTTTCAGCCCATCACGCTCCCTGGTCACCTCTGGAGGAACACTTTCCTGCCAGGAGGGCTGGGGGGGCTCCTGCAACAGCCCCAGGGCAGCGGGGTGCTGGGGCCTCTGTGTCCCCCTCGCTTCTGGGGAGCACAGGGAGGGCGGCTGGGACTGGATCTCCGACCCCAAGGGTGGCCGAGGGTTGCCGGGTAAGGGGAGGGCCGGGTCTCCCTGGCCCCTTCCCCATGGGCTGCCTGCTGCGAGGAGCTGGGGAAGCGCCAGCTCTCCTGAGCCCCAGGGCTTGGAGGTCAGCAGGGATTCAACCTGGAGAAGAGAAGGCTCCAGGGAGACCTTACAGCTACCTTCCAGTACTTAAAGGGGGCCTACAGGAAAGATGGGAAAGGGACTCTTCTATCAGAGAGTGTAGTAATAGGACAAGGGGTAGTGGTTTCAAATTGAAAGACAGTAGATTTAGATCAGATATTAGGAAGAAATTCCTTACTGTGAGGGTGATGAGACACTGGAAGAGGTTGCCCAGAGAAGTTGAAGATGCCCCTTCTGGAAGTGTTCAAGGCTAGGTTGGATGGGGCTTTGAGCAACCTGGTCTAGTGGAAGGTAATCCTGCTTATGGCAGGGCAGTTGGAACTAGATGATCCTTAAGGTTCCTTCAAACCCAAACCATTCTATGATTTGCCTTGGCAGCTTTGAGCAGGCAGACACAGACCCCCAGCTGCAGCAGGACATCCCTTCATCCTGCCATCCACTCCCACCTGGGGCTTGGTCCAACAGCCTGGACTCGTGTGTGGCATCACTGGGAGGTTGGTTCAGAGCTGCTTCCAGCTGATGCTGGCCCCCCAAGCCCATCCTCCATGTACTTGCTTGGGGATGCTGTCAGGGCTCTCCTCTGCACCCCAATGCAATGGCTCCAGCTCTGGCCCCTCACGCTGTCCGCCCCTGCCACTGGCCACCTTGTTTTGCACCAGGGCTGATCTTTTAGGTGGTGATGGCAGTTGTTTCAGCTTATCTTGGCCTTTCAGCGTGACCTGGACGCAGCTGTTTGCCTTGGGAGGAGGGTAGCTTTGGAAGCTGGGACCTGCCCTTAGGGACCTCTTGACCCTCATCTCGACCTGATGCAAACAGGTGACATTTGCTGAGGTCCCTGAGGGAAAAAGAGCTGGGAAACCTGCCGCTGCAGAGGAGGTCTTCTTGTAGATCAGGGCCAGGCTCCGGTTGCAGTTTTATTTGCTTGTTAAATATTTTATTTGGCTTTTCTGATTTAGTTTTACGGTGGCTTTAAAGCGATCATGCTGTTTCCCAGCTGTCTCTGCACGTGTGCAGGGCAGAGGGAGGGAGAACGGGAGTCAGTGGGGTTCGTGGGGCAGCACCTGGCCCCCCAGGAGCTGGGAGGGAAGGGGGATGGCATGAGGCTGGGGATGCGGGACGAGGACCGGCAGCCTGTGCTACCTCCTGGGCTGCTCCTGGAGATGTACAGCTCAGGGGCAGCTGGAGGAGGTGCATTTGTGTAACCGGTCTCAAAGTGTTTTCCTTCCCTGAATTTACCCACTGAAGCTTTGAAACAGTATTCAGTGGCAGCAGCGAGTTGCTCCACAGGTTCGTGGCACCTGGGGGCAATGCAGGGATGGTGCTTGCATACCTGTCTGCACGTCGCACCTGCTCCCAGGCTGGGGGAAAAGGGAGACAACCCATGCACCCAAGAGATGGGTGTTTTCCAGGGCCAAATGTTCATCCTTGGTGACACTGGAGGCTGTCTGTCATCCTGTACTCCTGGCTGGAGGCAGGAGGGTGTCCTGGGAGCAGCACCGGGGCAGCTCCGGCCAAGGGCCAGGACTGTGGCCGAGGCTCCCCAGGGAGCCAGAGAGGCTGGGTGTGCGAGGAGAAGGTGTGGCTAAACGGGTGGGGTGGGCATGGTAACACCAAATATTTGAATGGGAGAAGGGTCATTCTGGGTAAGGTGGTGGGTAAAAATAGTCACAGGGAGTAGAAGGGAAAATGCTACTGTTGCTGGACTGGCACGTGGGAAAGGACTTCTGTGTAATGGCAGAGCTGGTGCTGGGAGGGACAGAGGCTGGGGGGGCCCACGCCCATGGTCCCTGCAGTGTGGCTGATTTGCACAGTATACCAATGAGCAGCCCCACCTCGAGTGAAGCCCCCCATGGCGTCCAGAGCTGGGCTTCCCCCCGGGCTTTAGCAGGTGCTGGGCAGTCACTCAGCCCTCTCTTGTGTTCCCTGCAGCTGAGAAGGTGTCCTCCCTGGGTAAGGACTGGCACAAGTTCTGCCTGAAATGTGAGCGCTGCAACAAGACCCTGACCCCAGGCGGGCATGCTGAGGTAAGAGCTGCTGGGATGGATGGAGCAGGGGACCTGTGCTGCTATGCAGGGGTAGCCTGGTGGGCTCTCCAGGGATTTCCAGCACCCCAGGGATGGGGAGTCCCAGAAATCAGGCTGGGGCAGGTACCTGATGCCATCCAGATGGGCTGTCCCTGCAGCACGCAAGCCCAGGAGTGCACATTGTGGCTACAAATGCTGCTGCTGCTGCAATCTGTGGTACTCAAGAGCTCTTGTGCACAGTCCTGGGCAAGCCACAGAGTGCTGCTGGCACCACATGTGGTGGCCCAGCCATGCCACCCAGGTGTGGGCTCCCAGGTAGCCTGGGGCAAGGCTCAGCCTGCCCCTTGAAGCAGCTCCGTGCACTAGACAGGCTTGTTTGGACATCATGTTGGCTTTGAAGGCAAGCAGGTGCTGAGAGCTTGCACTAGAGTGTGGTTAAAAATACCAAAAATCGGGGTTTTGGGGGTTGCCATGGTGATGCTAACTCGGCACCAGGGCTTATACTGGAGAGCGATGCCAGTGCGGCTGCCCAGCGTTCGGGAGCATTTGGGTGTGGTGCTGGTGCGGGCAGGTGCTTGGGCCTGGGAGCAACCATGTTTTTCTTCTGCGATGCCCCAGTGTGACACCTGGTGCCCTGGGCTTTGCACAGCGCCTGTCGTGCCAGAGTGTCACCAGCTCTTTAGCGCGGTTTCAGCAGGCAGCATAGCTGGGGAACAGGTGGCAGCAGCAGGGACAGCCGTGCTGGTTGCCACCAGCCCATGGGGCAGTGGGGCCGGTCCTGCTGGGGAGGATGGGGCAGTGCGGGTGGATCTGTGTTTTGGGCTGGGTTAAGCCCAGGGGATTTGCTGCTTCTCCATATAAGGCTGGATTCTGCTCCCATAGGGGATGGCAGCCAAGCCCCACTGACTGTGGCCATGGCAGGATTTGGCCCTTCCCTGCTTTTTCTCCCTCTTTTCAAGCCAACGTGCCTGGCTGGGTTGGCAAGGTGTCGCGGGGAGACCAGCTAAATGTTTACCCTTCCCTCCAGCATGGTAACACTGCAAGTACACTGATATTTATGCCTTGCAATATTTTGCAGCTGCCTGCTGCCAGCCCACTGCCTGCCTGCTCCCCCAGCTTTGCCCTGGCTGCTCCCAGCCCTCACCTTTGGCATGGCACTGCTCGGAGAGGCAAGGGAAGGGGCATAGCTGCTGCTCAGTAACGGCCCTGCCTGTTTCGGGAGAGGTGTCCTTGCCTTGCAGTGGAGGGGATGGAGGGCAGGAGCACAGGGCACGACGGAGGGCTGAGATGCTGAACTGAGCTGAGCAGGCAATGGGCTGGGTTCGTGCCTGAGGGTGGGGTCCCACTGGGTTTTCCATGATGGATGGTGTACGTGGCAGCCCTGCTGGCACCCTGCCCCAGCAACAAATGCTCTTTCTTTTCTCTTAGAATCAGTTCGTGTAGGCCTATGAGAAAGGGCTGTGGGAAGCTCCGGGGCTTATCACCCACTTCATGCCTTCCTGTGATAATCACCCCCGGCTGATAGTGGGGCCGATAGTAGCTGGGCCAGGACCAGCACCCACCAGAGCCCCAGCCTCTGATCTCAGGCCAAGACGAGGGGGAGGTGAAGCTCACTGGAAGTCATGGTTTTCTGTGTGCCTAATAACAGCCTGACTGCGCACAGGATGCTTATCGGGCAAAGCAATGCCTTACTGGGTCCCAGTGGCACATGGCCAGGTTGGGGCTCAGAGGTGCCTCTTGGCTGAGTTGCCACAGGGTGCCGGTGCTCCAGCCCGGCAGTACAGCATGTGCAGAACAGCCCAAGTGTCTGATGCAGGCAAATCCTTGAGTGCTCGGGTTGGGTTAGGCTGTCGCTGGCAGACCTGCAGGCTGAGGGTGTCCAGTGGGTGCATTTTGGGGTGTAGACATGGCCACAGTGGTCTCTGAATGTTGGCGGGGATGGAAATGATCCCAAGGGAACTGTGGTCACTGTTCGGCATCCTAACACTGCTCTCTCTCCCCAGCACGATGGGAAGCCCTTCTGCCACAAGCCCTGCTATGCCACGCTGTTTGGCCCCAAAGGTACGTTGGTGCTCCCGTCCTGCCTGTGTGGCCATGCCCAGGCCCCCCCATCCTCACTGGCAGGGAGCTGTAACCTCAAAAGCACCCCAGGAGCCTGGCTAGCATGGGCTGACCATCAAGCCAGCACTTCACAGTCCCAGTCCTGCCATCCCATTGTGCAGAGGAACAGGAGAGCTGCTGGAGGGAGGGGTCTGTCCTGACAGCTGTCTTTTTTTTTTTTTTTTTTTAATTTTTAAAAAAAAAAATATCATTA
>VZZY01011129.1:0-25123 GCA_013400335.1 Eurystomus gularis | reverse complement strand
TTTTTTTTTTTTTTTTTAATATATAAAAAACAAAATCTCATTCAAACAGAAGGTGGAGTCACTCTCCTATCCCAGACATGGCTGGAAAAAGCCCGGGTCTGGAGAAAGCAACCCGGGGCTGAGGTGCAGTAATGCCTGCTGTGGCCCTGTGGCTCAGTGGGGCTGGAGGAGATGGAACAGGGGGCTGGGTGGAGGATGGAGACCTTGAGTGCTCCCAGGCCACCACAGCCTCTCTGTGCTCCACTGCAGGGGTGAACATTGGTGGTGCTGGGTCCTACATCTATGACAAGCCGCAGATTGAGGGGCAGACTGCTCCAGGACCCATTGAGCACCCAGTGAAGGTGGAGGAGAGGAAGGTGAATGCCGCGCCTCCCAAGGGACCCAGCAAAGGTGAGGAGCAGGGCAGGATGGGCTGCTGGGCCCACTGCTGTGGCATTCAGCTGGTCCAAACCCACCACATTTGGCAATGGTGTGGCATGCAGGATGTGTGTGGAGAGTCCTCCACACCCAGGTACCCTGGTTGAGATGTGCCTCCACTTCCCATACCCATGCCCTTTCTCTTTCCAGCCTCCAGCGTCACCACTTTCACTGGGGAGCCCAACATGTGCCCACGCTGTGGCAAGAGAGTCTACTTTGGTAAGGTGGTGAGCAGGCAGTGGCACAGCCCTATGGTGGTGAGGCTCCATGCAAGACCCCTGGGGCAGAGGGGCTGGGAGGGGAGTTTGGCTTAGAGATGGGGTTGGGAGCACAAGAGAGATATGCCTGAGGAGTCTGCAGGGATGGGTCCTTTTGGAGGAGCTCATGGGTGCAAGGCTTCATCTGCATTGCATCCCTTGTTGCACCTCCCAGGTGGGTGGCGTGAGTTTGATAGCTGTCCTCAGTCAACCTGTCACCCGTGAGGCAGCAGAGGGGTCGGAGAGACCTGGGGTGCATAGGACTGTGTTGGGATTTTGTAGGCAGAGGTGATGTCCTCATGGGGCATGCTCCCCCTCAACATGTGTGCATGGGGGCCAGCGTGACCCTCCTTCCTTGTCCCCGCTCTAGCCGAGAAGGTGACTTCGCTGGGGAAGGACTGGCACCGTCCCTGCCTACGCTGTGAGCGCTGCAGCAAGACGCTGACCCCAGGGGGCCATGCCGAGGTAAGGAAGTCCCAACTCTGAGAGCCCTGGGCAGGGCATGAGGATGCCATGGCTGAGCTGTGTTGTACCGCACCTGTTGGGCAGCCCCTGCCTGTGCAAGAGGACAGGGCAGAGCGGGCAGGAGCAGCTCCTGCAGCCCAGGAGAGCACCAGGGGTGCTAGGGTGTGGGCATCTGCTGGGGACGAGCAGAGTGGGAGAGGTGCCCAGCCAAGGGGATGTGTCCTGGGGGCTGGCCTTTCTCTGGCTCCCACCCTGGGTGACATGCTTCTCTCTCTGCCCTGCTCAGCACGATGGACAGCCGTACTGCCACAAGCCCTGCTATGGGATCCTCTTTGGGCCAAAGGGTGAGTGCTGGGGGTTGCATGGGCTGGGGAGCTGGTCTGGGGGGACACACGCCCAGGGGGATGCCACTTCCCATGCTCATGCCACTGCCCAGAGGAGACATCTCCCTGGAGTGTGCCATCTTCTCACCCACATCCTCATTCTCCTGCATCTCCTCCTACACAGGTGTCAACACTGGAGCTGTGGGAAGCTACATCTATGACAAAGACCCCGAGGTGAAGAACCAGCCCTAGACAGCGTCTGCCTGCCCGTCCGCTTGCCTGCTCTGTGCCCCCGTACTAACCTCTTGCTCGCAGCCAGAGCAGACCCTCACCAGGCTGGCCACGGAGCTGTGCTCTCTCTGCTGTCTCTAGTCTGGGCAGGACGGCCTTGATCCCCGGGTTATATATCACAGTCTCTAATATAAGCTTCAGTGTTTAAAGGCAAAGGTAGAAAGTGTTTCTGGTGATTCCCAATGCGCTCTGCCCTCCCTGGCCCTCCACCAGCCTCCTGAAGCACCAGAGGCAGCAGGATGGGTGTGGGGATGTCACAGTGTGCAGGGGATGGTGGGTGCCACCTGAGGGCTGAGAGCAGGGGGAGTGCCACCATGGGAGGGTGCTCCTTGCTGCCCTTCTACACAAAGAGCAATGGAGTTGGGCAAGTGTCCTGCAGTGCTTTGGGATGGGGGCTGGTGGTTAAGGCTCCCTGCCCTGTTCCTTGCCAGCCACTGAGGACATGTGAGTCCTCTGAGGGCTCTGGCCCATCTGGCAGCATTGCCCTTCTCATGGCCCTTCCCAGGTCCACGCCCTGGCTCTTGCTCTCCTGAGGGCCTGCAGCCAACTCCAGCCGCTGCTGAGGTTGCAGGATTTGGCACCTCCCCACATCCCCATCCTTGCTTGCCCAGGACATCCCTGTACATGCATCCAGGCAGGTGCCCAACCTGTTCTGCCAGCTGGTTTGGGCTGGTGGCCTGCCGCCAGCCTGGTACCCCACAGCAGCAGAGCCTGTACTAGGGGCAGCCAGTGGCCACAGCCCTGTGGGAGTGGGCTGCTCCCCGTCTTCAGAAGGCAGAGTGCTTCGGGCTGGCAGCTTAGCGGCAGGATGCCCGCCTGCTTCCCAGAGCCAGAGGTTTCCTGTTGTTGTTGTTTATTTATAAGCAGTTGTAAATGTGCCCTTTGCTTTGGAGAATGACATGTGCCCCCCAGTCTCACTTGTCCCCCCAGTGCACACCCAGCCCTGCTGCTGCCCAGGAGGCCGGGGAGGGGGTTGGTGCTGCGGCAGTGAGCCCTGGAGTGCCAGCACCCCGCTCTCCCTGGGCTCCCTGCACTGCTGTGGGGCTGACTTTTGTTATTTGCTGACAATAAAGGTTTTGAGAGGTATGTTGTGTGGCTCAGCTCTGGGAGGAGGCTTTGCAGCATTCCTCCAGTCCTGGGACAGTGTGGGGACCCTGCTGCTACAGTCCTGCCCCAGCTGGATGCTCCTGGAGCAGGACAGAGTAGCCTCAGCCCCAGGAGAGCCTGAGGTGACCAGGCTGGAGCTGCTCTTGGTGCAGCACAAGCCATGGCTGCTCCCCAGGCTGGGAGCAGGATGGGCTTGTAGGAGGCTGTTCTGGCCCTGTGGATGGGATGGGGATCCTCCCTGGCTTTGCAGGGTCCAAAACTAACAGAGGGATGTCATGTAGCAGGTGACACTGTTCCTGCAGCCTGGGCTTGCTGAGTAGGTGCAATGCCTGAGCAGAGCTGCTGGTGGGAAAGCCCAGCTGGCCGCAGTGGGGCAGAAATGTAGTGTGGGAACATGGGCCGTCCCCCTCCAGCTCTTGGGAGCTGCCATGTCCTTGGCCAGATACTAGCCCCCCTGCCAGGCCTGGTTTTAGACATTCAGCTATTCCCCCTAGGAGCTCGGTGTCTGGCAAGCCAGGCAGGGAGGCTGTGGCTGCCAAGGCAAACACCGGCTTTGGGAACCACTGCTCCTGCAGGTTCTTGCAAAAGCCCTGTTGGCCTGTCTGCTGGCTGTGTCCCCTCGGGGCCTCAGACTCCCCACTGGCACGGTTTGCTGGGGAAAACAGGGACCTGGTGCTCCCTGCGATGTCTTGTAGCAGCCTCAGCCCTGGAGCTGCTCCATCCCTGTGCAGGAGAGGGGTGGGTGGGTACCGGCCACAGGCCCTGGCCTTGCCCCTCGCCCGGGCATGGCTAGGAAACGCAGCAGGCCCTGCAGAATGGGAACACTGGCTCTGTCCCTGCATCGTGCCAGTGGGCAGTGTTTGGCCTCAGTGGCATCCCCTGGGTGCTGGCAGGGCAGTGCAGGAGCCACTGGTTTTCCCACTCACAGCAGTGATCCCAGTGGCTTGCAGCCTTTTCCCAGGCACTGAGGGCTTGGCAGCGCACTTCCCAGGCTGGGGGGAATGGGCTGTGTGTTTTCATGTTTTAGCGGGGTTTCTATAGAGACTTGACCCCTCTGATGCTTTAGGGGCCAAGGCTGCTGCATAAATCAGAGCAGTGTTGCTCCACTGGCTTCTTCCCTGACCTGCAAGCAGAGAGCTGAGCCCTTGCAGCCAAACTTCGCCAAGCTTGCCCCACGTAGCAGCAGTGATGGTGGGTACCCATCACCTACTCAGGACCCAGCACATCTGCTGGTGAAGCCCTTGGCATGAATCCATCTCTCCTTACAACCCCTATTTACCCTCATTAATTAACAAGCTTAATATGTCAGCCTTTTTGCAAGCCTATAGCAGTCCCCTGCAGCAGGGAGTTTTCCCAACAGACTGCACAGGCTGATGTTCCTCCCCACTGCCCTGCCTGCAGCTTGGTGGGGTTTCACCCTCCCCAGCACCCACCTGGCCTCCTGCTGTGCACCCAGCCTGGCCACAGCCCTCACAGCATCCTCGCCATGGGCACTGGCCCTGGCCCCTGGATGGCGGGCCAAGCAGTGGATTCCCTCCCCAGCACCTCTGGATGGGATGCTCGCTGCAGGGACGAGCTGGGTGCACCCAAGGCCTCACCTGAAACCAAGAGTGTGGCCAGGGTGGGATGGCAAGGAACTGATGCAGGGCTGCTGGGACTAGTTAAGCCAGTGGGCTTGAGATAGGGAAGAAGGCAGTTTGGGGTGGCAGGGATGGGAGAAGATGCCCCAATGGCTGGTACCTGGGTTAGTCCTGGGTGCGAAGGGATACAGGTCAGGCACAGCACCCTGGCTGTTGCCTGCTCCTAGGTGGCAGCCAAATGCAGGATTTTATCTTGGTTTGGGGCTGGCTTTTTTTTCCCCTTCCTTTCTTGTTGTGCTTACATTTTCTTTTTCCCCATGAGAGTTTTACTGGGGTAATGCAATGAAATTACAAATAGACAAAATTCAGCTCTGCTGTGCAACAGCATGCCAGGAAGCCTGCATCCATCGCAGCTCCCTGCTACCCCAAAGGGGACAACCTAGCTGCTCAGACTCCAGGTGAGTGATGTCTCCTCACTGTCACCCCACTCTGATGTCATGGGAGGCTGGGCACCCCTCATGGCAGGAGGTGGCCCCCAGGTACAGTGGGGACCCACAGGGTGGGTGTTAAGACCAGGAAGCTGAAGGATGTAGCAGGGCTTTGAGATCCCACGTGGGGTTATCTGTGTGCATGCTGAGAGGTTGGTGAGGGGACCAGGGCTGTGTCACAGCACAGTGGCACTTTGCTTGGGCAGAGAAGGCAGCTCTGGCTTTTAATTCTTGGTGCATTTTTGTAATTATTTTTGGGAGGCCTATGTGAGCTGAAAATGCTCCTTTACTTGAGGCTTGGAAAACATCCTTCCCCTTGGGGATGTCAAATTTACTATTTTTTTTTCAGCTTGGACTTGTTAGTGGGATAAAATATTGGAGGGCTCTGGTGATTACAGACATGCTCTCCAGGGTATGGAGGAAAATAGAGAACAAAGTGGATGCAGCTTTATTTGGAAATCCCCCAAGCCCTGTGAACTTGTCCTGGGCAATTACCCTTGCTGCTCCCAGCAGGGAGTCGTGCC
This sequence comes from Eurystomus gularis, assembly GCA_013400335.1. Classification (NCBI taxonomy): domain Eukaryota; kingdom Metazoa; phylum Chordata; class Aves; order Coraciiformes; family Coraciidae; genus Eurystomus; species Eurystomus gularis. Next base: position 19,671 of record VZZY01011129.1, on the reverse strand, counting down.
TTACAGCTCCTTGCTGGGCACAGGGCAGAGATCCCACCAGCTACTGCGATGCACTGGTGACCAACTTGTTTTGAGGGTAGCCTGGGTGATGGGTGCCAGCCTGGGTATTGTGAGCTGTGGGAGGAGCAGGATTGTCACCTAGTGGTGCTTCTCAACAGAAGGCTGAGGGCGCCCCTGCCACCAGAAGTGGGGCTTCATTGCTTGCACTGCTAGCGATCCAGAAAAGGGACTGGTGAGTGTGCAAAGGCTGGTCCCAGACGGACATGGCAGGTTGCCCACATAGAAAACACCAGGAAGAACCTTGGCGTGTGTAAGAATGATGAGGGCAGCTCTGGGCTCCAACATCTGAGCTAGTCTGTGCAGGGAAGAGAGATGCAACCACTGTGGTGTGGAGAGGCTTTCGAAGGACATGGAGATGGCAGGACAGCATGGCTGTGGCTGGCAGCATGACTCTGATGTGCGGGGCGCTGGAGCGGCACAGCTGGGCAGCGAAGCGAGAGAGATTAAAAGCATTTGCTGGGAAGTCAATAAATAAGAGCCAAAAGGGATGAAGTGCTGGAAGATGCGATTTAAGATGGGATATTAAAAGCGACCCAGTAAGTCCAGGTTGCTTCCGTGAGAGCCAAGAACCAGCTTTGATTGCCTGAAGTCAGCAGTGTGTCTCTCCCAGGGTTGCCTGGGCTTTGGCTAGGCCCCAGGGAGAGGTTAAAGTAGTGGGTGTAAATACTGAAGAGGGCGTAGGAGAGCAGGGAGGGATGAAGGAGGTAGAATGACATGAAGCCAAGCAGAGGAGGATTTGGGCTGTAAATCCCCCTGCCAGTGCAGTGCACTGGGCTGTGGCACAGGGATTGCTGCTGGCACTGCCTCCATCCCTCAGTGTCTCCCTGGCTTGTTGAATTTCCCCCTGGGATGTAGGCTGGGTTCTGCAGCAGCCTTTATATCACCAGCTGGTTTCCAAGTGGGGTGAGCAGTCGAGGGACCGCTCATGGGACTCCTGTGGTGCCCTGAGGCTGCTTGCCAGGGGGGAATACCTGTGCTAGTGGGACAGAGGTGTACACACTGCTAGCGGGTGTGCAAACCTGCAGCTCCTCATCTCACTCTCCTCTCTCTGTCCCGACCCTCTGTTTTGCTTGTGTAAGGCAGAGTGGAGAAGCTACACCCTTCTCCCCTCCCTGTGCCACAACCACAGCATGACCATGCCGAGCAGTGTGCTGCCACAGAAAGCAAACACCTCTGCACGCCTTCACCTCACCTCCAGTGAATTTTTAACCAGGAATAAAAGGTGTGGCATCAGCAGCCTGGACCCAGCCCAGGGCAGACGGTGTCACTGGGCAAGTGCCCCAGGGCAGGGCTGGGGAGGTGGTCCTTGGCACCGGTCCCATGTGAGCAGCCCCAGAACAGTGCCCAAACTCCCTGCCAGCCCCCAGCAGGATGTGCATCTCCCTGGCAGGCAGAGGCAACGCCTCATGGGTGCTGGGCAGCTTCCCAAAGCAGCAGGCATTGCTTTCTCAACGATCTTAGCTGGATTCGATAGCCACAACAGAAACAGCAGAGGCTGTGCCAGGAAAATGCACCAAACCCTCCCCCAGCAGGGCTTAGCCAGGAGGTTTCCTTGGGCTGCCACTAATGGAAAGCTTGCAGAGAAGAGCAGATGGTAGTGGAGACTTTGCCCAGACCGTGAGCAGGGAGACTGAGGGAACAGTGCCTGGATGAAATCAGAGGAGATTTTCCATGTAGCTGGGACTTGGAGAGGTTGGAGAGGCGGGCGTGGGCTACTGCGCTCTTCTGTCCCATGGATGGCAATCCCAGATGCATCTCCACTGTGGCCCTGCATGGGCAGCCCCGTGCTCCCCTGGCAGCAGGGCTCACCCCATGCCCACCGTGTCCTGGTGCTGTGCAGCAGTGCCGGGTTGGGAGCTGGCCCCAGGGCTCCGTGTTTGTTATTGCTCATGCAGTGTAATATTAACCGCGTGATAATCATTCACACCCTGGCTCTTGAGGCCGAGAGCTGACCCAGCAAGTGACTGCTGTGGGCAGCCAGCTGCCTCGGCGGGGCTGGAAATGTTTTTACAGTTTCTGCTAGAAACGGCTATGTGATTGCCCATGCCCGTGGCGGGACGGACTCTGCACCATGTCCAGGAGGGCAGCGAGCACAGATTTTGGCATGGCAGCAAGCGTGTTTTACAGGCTCAAACCCCTTGTGGCTTTACAGCTGCAGTGGCAGCGTGTTGGTGGACGTGCTGGTCTCCCCTGCCAGCATGTGCCAGAGTGGCCCTTCCTGAGCCCCTTCCCCAAGCCCCGCACTCTTGCAATGCCTTTCCTGCTGCCATCCTGTTCCCAATTACTCCCAGCCGTCAGCTGCCTGTCAGCTTTATGAAGACATACCCCAGAGTTTTTCCTTAGGGTGTAATTTGTCCTGACAGCCGCCTTCATGCTGTTGTTTTTCCAGCCGGCCGGTAATGGGATTAGCTGGGTGCAAATCTGGAGGTGATGGAAGGCAAGCGGGTGGAGCAGTGCAACAGCCCCACGCCGCAGGGTTACCCTGTGCCGCTTTGCAGCGCTGTGGCACCAGCATCTCGTGGGGCTTTTGATGGGATCATGCATCAGTTTCTGCTGGGCCTTTTTTAAGCCTCCCTATAATTTTCCTGTCAAATTAGAGTCCCATGACAAGCTGGGTAGGGCATATGTTACAACAAATTGTCTTGGCTGAGCAAGCCATTGACTTGCACAAGCGTGGGCTGAAACATGACCAGGGAGGGAGATTTTACATGACTTACAAGAGTGTTGGGAAAATGCTGGGCCAGGGTGCCACCAGCCCCTGGGTTGTGCCTTCACTGGTGCCTCATCTCCACGCTGTACAAGCGTGCTGGGGGTCCGTGACACGAGACACGTGGAAGCCCCTGCCCTGCTCTAGCGAGGGGGGGGCAGGAGGGAAGCAGGGAGCTGTTGCCCTGGCAGATGGGCTGGTTTGCTACGTGGAAATAGCTGTTTTTTCTTGCTGTGTTAGCAAAACAAACCCAAATTGGCTTATGTTACCAGCCCTGCCTGGTAAAATGCCAGTGACTTTTCCAGTCATTACTCTGGCAAGAACCAGGAGCCAAGTTGCTCGAGGTGGCTATTTGGGCCAGCAGTGTGTGCCTACAGCTCCAGCATGCCCGGGAGCTCTCACCTTGCAACCCTGCCCCAGGAGCTCGGGAAACTCTTGGGGTGCCCTTGGGGACTGCGAGGACCTTGCACAAAATATGCCAAAGACGGACCTGGGGAGCTGGTGCTGGCTCTTGCCAGTGCTCACTAAAGAACCAGGGAGGGGATCATGGCCATAACAACACCACCCAAGCAAACAAATGGGACAGCCCAGGTTTTTCCAAGAACCGTTGCTATGCCATTGGGGAGCACTGGCGCCTGATGCATCGGCATGGAGCCTCACCCACAGATTCCTATCAGAGGGCACAGACAGCTGAGGCATGCTCTGCTCTAATGGTTAAATTAGCTGGAACAAGGTCTCCAGATAAGATACTGCTGTGGTTTGCTGAGGAAGTTGTTCTCCATTGGCGTTGGCTGGGTTGTATCCCTGGCAGGCTATGAACCTCACTTTGAAGCAGTGCTCAGGCTAGGACGTGTCTTTGCTGAAGACATTGCCCTTGCCCCTGTCCTGCTGCTCCCTGGAGCCATCTCTGCCCAGCACCAGAGCTTGCCCACTGCCTGCCCTTGCCCATGTCTGCGGGCAAGGCGCCATGGGAAGTGTCCCACTGCACAGGGATGAGCTGGCTGCTGCTCACTGCTTCTCCAAAACGGCTCACAGATGGTTGAGCTCCCGAGGGGACCCTGAATAACAGAAGGAGCTATGACCTCAAATGTTGGGCTGCTACAGCATTTCCCGACAGCTCCCTCCAGTGCAGGCTGGCCAGGGCTTGGTTTAGTGTGCTGCTGCGGTGTGCTGATGGGTTTCACATGCCGCCTTTAGGAGTGTTTATGGACTCACTCCCTGTAAAACAATCAATAGGCCACATCCCCCAGGATCCCGAGGTGCTGCCATGCTCTGGAGCGCCTGCAGCCGTTCCTCCCTCCCTCCTCCCCCCTCTGGGGGCTCTCCACCAGAAGGCTTTGCTGTGCTGCCCTGCTGCCATGTGTGCCCACCGATCCATGGGATGAAAGTGGGGTGGTGGCAGTGAGCAGGACACATGCATGGCCCCAGTGGGGTGTAGAAAGCGGGCCTGCTGACCCATGGCAACCCTCACCCTAATATTGCCTTGCCATAATTCCCATGGGTTTGCATGGCACACCAGATACTGTTACCATGCTTGGGCTCACCCCTTTGTGAATCAGGCTGGGGGTTGCCCAAGGTGTGCACATCCCCGCAGCGGGGCTGGCCAGGCTAAACCAAGGGCTGGGGGTGGCTGCCAGGCATAAAGCCCCGTGTCGTCAGGGCTGGCAGGGAGCAGCCTGTGGCTTGGTGGCGCCTGCTTTGTGAGAGCTGCCGCCAGTTTTGTGCCCGCTCTGTTATGCGAACAGTCTCCAGTAAGTACATGGGGGACCAAGGGGAGGAGGTGGCTGGGCTCTGCTTCAGTCGGGTCAGTTGGCATGCGGCACCATGTCGGGGCATGGGCTGCCCTGGCTGGGACAGGAGCATTCCTGCTGTAGGCTGAGAGGTCCATGGGGACCTGCTGCAGGGCTGGGTGCACAAGAGGAGACCTGTGAGAGGCCAGTTTTCAGCTGCCCCGTGGCACAAAACCTGCCTTAAAAGGGAGTGCAGCTGAAGATGGCTGTCCTAGCCAGGCAGCAGCCTCAGAGCAGCCTGGCATCATGTGGGAGGGAAAGCAGGGCCACTGGAGAGGGGAGAGGACATGCCCTGTCCCCCTTATTTCATCAGGGTACCAGCTGCACCCCATGTGGTGCAGGGAGGGGGTCCTGGCCTGAGCAATGCAGCCAGGTGCTCGTGGGGTGCTGTGGCTCAGTGCAGGGGAACATGGCATGGGTGAAATATGGTGCTTACATGTGTGTGGTGTCTCAGGGCAGGAAGGATGAGGAGGAGGCAGCAGCCCTTGCAGGACATCTCTCTCTTCCCATGCTGTAGACACTGTCTCAACCTTAGCCTGGAGAGAGCTTCCCAGCTGTGTCCCTGCCAGCATGGGCTGCTTCCCACTCAGCTGAGCCCCAGGTGCCCTTGCAGCACCATGCCCAAGGTGCTCCCCAGCCTGCAGTGTGGCTGCTGGCAGGTGGGGTGAGGCCGGCACCACAGGCAGCAGTGGGGAGCAGCAGCAGGATGAGGGATCTTGCTGGGAAGGGAGGCTGGAGCCAGGCTGGGTCATAAAGCAATCCCTGCCAAGCCATGAGCTGCGCCTCCAGGCACAGTGGGCCACCTCTCCTCCTGTACCCACGAGTGGGCCCTGGTATCAACAGGGCCCTGTTTGTGCCAGCAGGAGGGTGAGGGGTGCCCTGCATTTCGGAAGGCAGTCACTATGCATCCTGGGCTGGGTTTCACAAGCCCTCATGACCTTTGCAGCACAGCAACATGCCCTGGGGAGGATTGTCTCATACAAAACAGACCTTTGGATAGGCTTTTCATTTCCTTTGCAGCCAAGCACAAAGGAACAGCAAGTCCTCGCTCCTAATAAAATGACAACAGTCAGCGACGCAGATGGGCTGGCTCTTCATGGTGAGCGGAGCCTCGTCCTGCACCCACGCCATTCCTGAGGTCCTGCAAGAGGGTGGTTACAACCCTAGAGCTCCCTCCTGCTTCATCTTAAAGGTCTTTTCCAACCTAAAGGATTCTATTATTCTATATATGTAGATGTGGTGCTGAGGGACATGGTTTAGTGGTGGACTTGCCTGTGCTGGGTTAACAGTTGGACTCGATGATCTTAAAGGTCTTGTCCAACCTAAACAATTCTATGATTTGATTCTATCTCGTACCCTAGACTTCCCCACAGGCAGGAGACACTTCCCGAGGGTCCACTTTTACATTCCCTTGGGAGAAACAGATCTGTGCTCAGAGGGGGTGAGCTCTGGTGGTCAGCGCCCCGTGAATCTTTATTTTGGAGTGTGGTTTATTGACAGATGCTGATCACGCCTCCAGCACCACTTAGAGCGGGGCTCTCAGCCACCTACACAGCATAAGCATGGGCAGGGAGAAGGCAGGCAGCCGGGCTGCAGCAGCTTAGGGTGCAGAGTGGGCAGGGCTGTGGAGGGGAGGCTGTGCAGGACATGTGGGGCGCAGTGGATGTAAGGGTCCAAGGGTGTAACTGGTGTAAGCGCTGCAGGATGCAAAGGGCATGGGGCTGCAAAGGGTGAAAGGGGTGCAGGGGCTGCAGGTGGAGGGATTGCAGGGGGCAAGAGGGTGTAGGAGTGCAGGGGGTGCAGGANCGGCGCGGAGCATCCCACAGCCGGTGCGAGCGGCGCTCCGAGCCCAGCTGAGACCATGCCCAAGTGCCCCCGCTGCCAGAAGGAGGTCTACTTCGGTAAGGGCTTCCTGCTCCCTCCCGGCCGCCTTCACCCCGCGGGGACCGCCGGGCTGCTTAAGGTGGGGTGCCTCGCTGTTGCACCCCGCCGGGCTTCGGGCCCTCCGGGCACCCGGGTGCTGACAGGTTCCTGTGCACCCCGGCGCCTCGGCTCCCGGGTGCCCCGATGTCGTGCGCCCCAGCAATGCACATTCTTGGGGTGCCCCAGTGTTGGGGTCCCTGGGGTTGCCCGGGTGGGTGACCCTGTAAATCTGCCCAAGGAGGTGCCTCGCTGTGGGGTGTGGGCTGCGGTGGGTCCCCCCAGGACGGCACAGTGTGGGAGCTTAGCCCTGCTTCCTTCCCAGCATCGCCCACATCCCTGTGCCGAGGCAGGCAGCCAGGCTCAGTTTGGAGCCCAAAGGCCCTGCCGGTGCACCCCGCTGCTCTAAAAGCCTGGGGGGCCAAGCAAGCACCTTCCCCAGGGCAAATCCTGCCCTCAGGCACGTTCCTGGGTCAGTGGGTTGCCCACATGTCACCCTGCATGGTTCAGCACAGCAAGGTGACAGCCCTGGGGTGTTATTTTTAAGCCGCTGCTGCAGGCTAGCCACAAACCTTGTCAGGCTGTTGTCTGCTGCTGGGCTTCAGGCACGTATCCTCCCTCTGAGCTGGGGCACCAAAGCTCCAGGTACCTGACCTTTCTGGTACTGTGGTCCCTCTGTCCTGCCCAAGGATGTCTGGGGGAGTCTAAGCCTCTTGTCCTGCTGGAGAGACCTCCATCTGCCGGACCTCCCGACTGCCCTGGTTTAGCTGAACTTGAGGGGGTTTGCTGGGAGCATCTTATGTGCACTCCCTTTTTAATTTACAAGACATGAGGGATCTGGAACCCAACTGCCATCACTGACTTCTGCTCCCTCTGCCTTATTTCTACTCTGCTTGTGAGTGCGCTCCAACTTCTACTCTGCCAAGGCAATTGAAGGCTCAAACTCAGGGGCTGCTCTCCCTGCCAAACAGCCATGTCCATCAGTGATTCCCAACCTGGCGTGAGTGCTGCCTGGAGGGCCGCTGGGGATGTGGCTCTTGCACCTGGGGAACATCTTTGCCTAAACTTGAACTCACTCCTTGCAGCCAGGCTTTGAGGTGGAGTTTTGGCACAATATGGTTTGTGACTCCCTCCTGCAATCAAGGGTCCTTGGGCACCTCATTTACCCATGTGGCTTGATACCGGGAGCTACCAAGGTGCTGGTGTCAGTGTCTGCCTTTCCTGTGTCTCTGTGGATCTGCTTTGGCGCCATTCAGGGTGTGCTGGGTTTGTCATGCCTGCAGGCACGGGTCAATTTGACCAAGGAGGGGCTTGGCCCTGCTCTTATCAGACTGCTCTTACAAAAACGTCTGTGTTGATGCAGAGGTTGAGGAGGGCTCAAAAGCTGCTGGAGCATGGAGCTCGCTGCCTGATTTCTATCCCTGGAGATAAGGGGTGCTGGCAGAGGAGGCAGAGCAAGCCCTGCTACAGGGCTCCCTGGGGCTCTTGGAGCCTGGTGGTGCTGCTTGGGTGTGCCTCGGGCTGCTTTTGGCCAAATTGTGTCTGTGGAGAGCAGGAGCGAGGAAGAGATGATGCTGAGAGGACTGGGGATGGAGTTTGCAGGGCCACCAGCAGCTTTCAAGGGCAATCTCATGTGTGTAGCCAAGAGCCATGGGGACCCTGCTGCAGTGAGCCTTGGCAGAGCTCCTGCCTGAGTGTTGGTGCAAATGCTTGTGCGAGCGGTGGGGAGGCTGAGCTCTTTCCAGAAACTCTGATAGGAGGGCCCTGCCATGGGCCACGGTCAGGCTGCTGGGGAAGGGATGCTGTGGCCCCCACCGCACTCCAGGCACAGGAGGCTCTTTGTGCCGCTGGGCCATGGCAGTGGGGCTGCCTTGTGACATTTGGGCACTGCCTCTGCTCTCATCTCTACAGCCGCCAGCTTGCCCCTTGTGTAAGCTGTTGTGGGCATATTTGGACTCCAAAGAAGGGGTGCTTTGGCTGCCAAGGGCCCCGCCGGGGCATGCGCTGCCAGCAGTGTCTCAGTCCCTTTACTTGACCTCCTTTTGCAGGCATGGGGAGAGCATTTGGACCTGGCTCTGACTGGGTTCCTGTGGAAAGTTCTGCTTTATCGCTTCATAAATCCCCAAGAGCCACAGCTGCCAATATGAAGAGCATGTGTGCCTGCAGAAAATACCCTCCTCCCCCGCTGTGCTGCAATTAAAAGCCACCCTGTTCCCCATAAACACATCCTGGCCCCAGCAAACAGCATGTTGTCCCCTCTGCAGCCACCTGAACCCCAGCCAAGCTCCAGCCCCGTTCTGGTTTGGTCTTGTCCGTTCAAAATCAGAGCTGTGGCCAGGGTGCTGGTGGCTGGAGGGGACTGGTTTGTGTTGGCAGGACACAGCGATGGCTTTTCCTCCCTGGTCCTTGCCAGCATACCCCCTTTGCCCTTGCCAACTCTGCTGGTGACTTGGGCTCCAGCAAGAAATTCATCCCCTTGAAGGCTGATGTTGGAAGTGAAATCTGTCTCCCAGATCTTTGGAAGACAGATAGAAGTCAGTCCATCCGCATGGATGCAGCAATGTTCACCCTGGCACAGCACTGCTGTGTCAGATCTGGGCACCTGAAAGTGTGCAGCAATGTGTGTGCACAGCGAGAACTTGGGTTTGAAACACAGTGTCCTCTGTCCTGGACAAATAGACTTGAGAAAATGCCCCAAAATGTCCTCCCTAGGGTTGGTGACAGGGAGGCCAATCTGCCAAAACTGACTTGTTGTGCCTGTTCAGCGCCTCGATTTACTCCTTTCTGTGACAGCTGAGAAGGTGACTTCTCTGGGGAAGGACTGGCACCGGCCCTGCCTGAGATGCGAGAAGTGTAACAAGACCCTGACATCTGGAGGCCATGCAGAGGTGAGGTTGCTGCCCAGGATGTCCTAGTCCCCTGCAGCTAGGGGCTGCAGGAGGGGTGAGAATGGGCTGAGATGGAGTGAAGGGTGGTCAGGGCTGACGCTCCTTCTCTCTCCTTGCAGCATGATGGCAAGCCCTACTGCAACCACCCCTGCTATGCCGCCTTGTTCGGGCCCAAAGGTAGGTTTCTGTGGCTGGGGTTGTGGAAAGGATGGAAAGGGGGCTTGGGAGCCTCCCGTCCACAGTGATGCTGACCCTGCTCTGTCTCTCTTCCAGGGTTTGGCCGGGGAGGAGCCGAGAGCCACACCTTCAAGTAAACCTCAGGTTGGTGCCTCCCCTCAGAGCTCCCCTCCTGCCTCCAGCTGGGCTGGCTGGGGCTGTAACCCCCAGGCAAGCAGCATCTCTCCAGGCTGGCTGTGACTCCCAGTCCTTATGCCGGTGCTCAGGAGCAACTTGCTGGGTGCTGGGTGTCAGCTCCTCCTCTCTGCCAGCCCCAGGTGACTGTCAGCACCTGCTTAGCTCTGGCAGTGGACCAAAAGGCTTTTTGCTTTGTGGCCTGTTGGCAAAGACAGGGTCTGTCCCAGCGCACTGTCATCCCTGGGATGTGTCTCCTCCTAGCCCAGCCTGACTTCATCTGCTCCTCTCTTCCATCTCTCTCCAGGTCTGACTGCTTGGGCTCCCAGCACAGCCTGAAGACAGCACAAACACACCGACAGACACGCATTTTTAGTTTTAATTCACTTCATACTAGACTAGCACATTAAAAGCAACAAGCAACTGAGGCTGGGGCTGGTGCGGTGAGGGGCTCTGCTCCAAATGGAGGGCTGCCACACTGGGGGCGTTGGGACGCCCTGCCGGATAGGAAATTTGGCCAGTGTTGCCAAAGGCTGCCTGGAGAGAAGACCGCGCCCTTCCAGCCAAAACCCAGCCCTGCTTCTGGCACCCAGTTCTTGTGGCTGGGCCCACAGTTGTATTCTCTGTCTTTAATAAACCCAGACCAAAAGATGCTTCCCTCATGTAGCGGCTGTGCTTTCTCTAATGGGGGTCCCGCAGCACTTGGTTCTGAAGTACTTGCCACCTGCTTAAGGACTCCATGTAGCCTCTGGATCAAACCTCACACTGTGTGAAGGCTCCATGTGCTTTTGCTCCTGGCATGCCTGGGGTCCTGCCTTTGGCTGCCCACCCCAGGGGCTGCCCGAGCCACGCGGGGCAGGAGTGCTGCGTGCGCCCAAGAGAAGGGGTGGTGGGTGTTGTGCTGCTGCTTGCCCAGGGACTTGGTTTTCTGGGCCTGGGGAGAAGGTCCTGCCCCACCCACAGCTTTGCCTGGTCTGTGACATGACCTTTGCAGAAGCCTAGAGCATTGTGTCTCCTGCCATGAGCCATGTCTTGCTGCCTGTGGCTGTAATGGTGTTAAAGCAGAGGCATGCAGTAGTGCCAGACAAGGGTCTGAGACTGCTAACCTGAGTCCTCTGTGGCACTCAACAGCCTCCTGGCCATGTCTCAGCCCCTGGCACTGCCTGCTGGAAAGCCATGCCTTTGGGCAGCCCCCAGCTCTTTGCTCCTGGATCTAAGATGGCACTTTGCAGCCCTCAGTTGGGGCAGGGAGTGCCTTGTGGGGAAGTGACTGACTGGCACATCAGGCAAACCTGGTATTCGCTGCTTTCACTCGGAGCAGCCATACGAAAAGGCCACATAAGGCAGGAGGTAACTGGCAAGGCAGAGCCAGCCTTCTGCAGTAGGGAAAGCAAAGGTGAGGTATTCCAAAGCAAGAGCTAGCTTGCAAGTGCTTTGCACTTTTGTGCTTCAACCTCTTTGCCCTGCTGGAAGAACAGCAATGACTGATGTAAAAGATGTTGACTTGAGGGATGTTTCTAAAATGGTTTCCTGACCATGTCTTTCCTTAACCTGAACCACCCTATTTACATATTCAGAGATACTTCATAACACCCTGGGGTATTTTTGTCTATGGTTTATGCATGCATTTCGTTAGAAACTGCTCTGCATCTGACAGTCACGCCAGCCTTCCTGGGACTTGGCCAAAAATCCTCAGGGGTCAGAAGTGTGTGTCCAATGTCAAAATCTTTGGTGTTAAAGGCAGCCCGATCTGATAAGCATTTTCAGACTTCCTGTGTGCTTGATGCCAAAAGGCTCTGCACCCACTAGGCACCCTTCAGTGGGACAAATTCGACCAGCTGGCGCTGCCTCGCCTCCCATCCAGTTAGCACAACAAACCCAGGCATCTGTGTCAAAGGCAAACTTATGGCCATGGCTGTTTGGCCACCACCATGCCTCCTAGGGCTCATCAGTCTCTCTTCCCCCCAACTCCTACCACTGCCCTCACCAGCATCCTCCCAGGGGTGCCAGCACCCACAGCTCCTGGACAGCGAGACATAGTCCTGCTCTGTATTGTTCTGGCACCCAGCCTGCCCCTGCGGCACTGGGACGTGGCTTTCTTCTGCAAAGCAGGCTTCAAAGCAAACCAGTGATATCATCTCGGCAGCCTTGAGATAGCATTTACCCTTGGCATTAAAAATAATGGCAAACATAAGCCTCATCATCCTCTGAGCTTGTATAAGTGTGTCCAGCTGGGAAAGGGACCTGTGAATTTGGCTTCTGGTCTTTCCCAACAGGGCCCTGCACCAAAACTTTTCAGGAGCAGCTAATTCCAAGTGCAAGGGGCCAGGCCAGCAGGGACAAGCAGGGACCCAGCAGAGCTATGGAAAAGCAAGTGTTGCCTGGGGAGAGGCTGGGGGAATCCAGACCTCCAGCTGAAAGCCCTTTCCATGTGCAGTGGCTGCAGCTGGGGCAGGAGGCAGCGTGTTGCTCTTTACGGTGTGCTGCCCAGGGCTGCCCTTTGCTTTGGTCCCTGACACCTGATTTGTGGTGTAGGTGTGGTGGCTGGGGAAGGCTCTCCCTGTCCTGCGTGCATGGAGGCATGTGGGAACTGTGCAAGGTCTGTGCAGCGTCAGGAAACCTGCAAAGAAGGTAAACCCGATCCTTCATCTGCCTTGTTCTGTGCTGTGTGTGGTTGGGGTTAAAAACTGGGGGTCCCTCAGGCAAGCTCTAGGGACAAGCCCTTGTCTCCCAGAGATGCAGTCTCCCTTTACTGTGGTATTTCTCTGCCTGCCCTGCAACAGGCACTCCCACTGAGATGCCTTTTAGCCCCAGGACTGGCTGTCAGGATACTCCCTTCTCAATGCTGTGCTTGTACAAGTTGCTCTCTGCCTGCTCCAGCCTCAATGCAGTGAGGTTGGGTGGTTCAGGCACGGGTCACATCCACAAGGAGCCTTGGTCAAAGAAAATACACGATAAATTGATTTTTTTAAAACTTGCTTTGGTCTTTGGAGAGGAAGCAGAAACAGCTGTATCACATTTGGATAAGAAATTGGCACCCGAGCCAGGCGCTCCCCTCTGCTGCGCAGTGAGGCTCGGCAGTGGCTGGCGGGCCTGCGAGGTGGGCTGTCAGCAGACATAATCTTTTCTCCATTGAACAGTAAATCTCTGTGGCCTGGAGCATGAACTGCGCAGACAGGCAGCAGTGTGTCTTCCAGTGAAACTTGTCTGCCATGCTCTCTGCTCTGAGCTCTGGTGGGAGCTGGGGATGGGCAGGGATGATCCCTCCCAGAGCTAGGATGCCCTGGCTGTGCTGCTCCTGCAACCTGCTCGCTGGTGAGAGCAGGATGCTCAGGGCAAATTCCAGCTTTTTGGGGGAGCAGCTGAGGGATGCCAGCTTGGTGCACCTACCAGCTGCACCCACCACTCTTGAGGCAGAGAGGAAATCTTCAGGAGGTGGCTGGCAGCCCTCGCATCATGTCTGGTCACCAGCCAGCAGCCATGAGGATATTGTTGCCATCACAGGTGGGGTCAGGACACGAGCCCAGCCCTGAGGTGTCCATCTTGGACAGCAAAAGGTGTTGGGTGATCTTCAGCCTGGTGATACCCAGCATGAAGGTCGTCAGCTTCAGTGACCTGAAACACCACCGTTGCTGACCCTGGAGGAAGGGGCTGTGCTTACTCTGCTATTATTTCGGAAGCTTGGGCTGAGATCAGTGAAGTTTTGTGGGTTGTGGTGTGATGGTTGCTATAAACACTTCATCACTGTGACGAAAAAAACAAACAACATCACCCGTTCCTCTGGCAGTTGGGTGTGGGCAAGCCCCCACGCCTTGGGTAGGGAAGCAGAAGAGGTTTTGGCAAAGGACAGGAAACAGGATGGGTTGAGAAACTGAACTACTGCTGCTCCCCGCCCTGGTGCTGAGGCTTTCTGTACAGACAAGGAGAGTGGAAACAGAAAGGGAGCTGGGGGGTCCTTTAGCTGAGCTATAAGGGGGGTAGGGGGGGTGTTGCTTCATCCCCCAGTGAAGGCAGAGTACTGGTGTAGGTTGCCTGGCCTTGCATCTTCCTCCCAGCACAGGCAGAATAGACCTTAATCCAAAGCAGGGGACAGATGTGTCCCTGAGCCCACAGCTGGCAAGAGGGATGGCTTAGGCTGGAAGCCTTACAGCAGGGTGCTGCCCTCAGCATCACTCTTGAGGGCTGTCCTTAGTGAAAGCAGCAGCTCGAGGACAGGGCTGTGTTCTGCCAGTGTGGCTGTGGGAGTGGGCTGCAGCTCGCATCTGGGCTAACATATGCTGGGGAGACAGGGCTCTGGTTCAGTGTTGCCTTGCTGAGACACTGGTGGGGCCACCGACCTCCTTCTGCCAGCTCTGATGGGGACACTGGTGTGACACCTCTGGTGCAGTGATTTTGTGTCTCATCTGGGTGGGATCCAGCCCCTCAGGGTCATGGCAGCCCATGAGGCATGAGTGGGGGCAGGCAGCTGCCGCAGGCTGACAAGTGGTTTGTTTCCCTACGGTGTGTTTCTGTGTCCCTTTGGGGACAGGGAGGACACAGGCAGGGCCAGAGGAGTGTGGCACAGGGGTTGTGGCTGCAGGGGTTCCTGCTCTGTGCTGCATGGGGCAATGGGGATGAAGCCAGTCTGTAACTGGGTGGAACTCAGGTCACCATCGCTTTGGGTATTTTTAAGGCTGATTTGTGTTAAGCTCAAAGAGCTCTGGTATCTTTTAGGTTGAGAAAGCATCTGCCTATCTCCTAACACCTCAGAAATCTGCCTTCTCAATCCAGGCAATGGTAAGAGGGACCCTGTAGCTGATGTCAGGCAGCAGGAGCTCTGCAAGGTTGTGCAGCAAGCTGGGACTTCCCAGCTCAGCTCTGCAAAGCAGCAGCTTGGGGAAGCCCCGTCCCACCAGCGGAAACAGCTTTGCAGAGGTGGCAAAAGAGGGGGTCAAATCTCATTCCTGATGGGGAACAGCATCTCTAGAAAATACTAAAGCAGCTGAAAATACTGAAGGCAGAGGGGTTCTGTGTAAAGGAGACAGACAGGGGCGTAACGAGAAGTGGACAAGATCATGAGTCTATGGTACTGGAGACTGAGCTCTAATCAGAAAGCAAGGAGAGGAGGGGATGGGCTGCTCCACCACTGCCCCATCCCTGGTGCTGACAAGTCAGTGTTGGAGAGTAGCTGGGTGTCAAGAGCCCTTGGATATTTGCCAGGTCCCAGGTGGCTTTCCCTAGCAAGGAGCCCATGGAGAAAAGTTGGGATCAGGCACTAGAGCTGTGTTTTACTTTCATACCTCTTGTGTTAATTTCAAGGAAACAGGGAGAGTTTCCAAGTGAGGAGGGTGTAAGAGCTTCCCATCAAAGCCTCTGCCTTTCTTTGGTGAGTCTTGCATTAAAGGCCCAGAGAGGAAGAGGGCAGAGGGAGTTTCTCTTGGTGCAGAGGAACATCACCTTGGCCACTTGAGTGAAAAGGAAAGGGTGAGACTCCTGAGAGCTCAAATATTTCTTTTCTAATCCTTCCCAATTCACTTATCATACTGAAAGTGCAGACCCAGCATCTGAGGGCCTCAAACACCAACACCGACAGCAAGCGTCCAAGTGCTGCGAGCTGACCTTGAATTTTGGCACTACAGCCCACACACAGGCCTATTGCAGACTGGTTTTCTGTGTCCAGGAAAACCTGCACTAGAGCTTTTGTGTAGCCATTACTCTTGGAGACCCAGCGATCTGTAATTGTTCTGTGATGCAACTCAGAGGCTAAACATACTGGCCATGCTAGCAATATCTGCATCCATTGGTGAGGAGAGTGCCAGGAGGTAGCTCATTGCTCTCTGGCAAGGAGATGCCTATTTGCGTTCTGACATGGCTGCTCTGAGTCTTCTGATGGCTGGGTTCATCAGCAGAGATCCCAGGGTGGCCGATCTGGAGGGCATCACCCCTCCCTGCCAGGGAGGGCTGCTCACCTGAGGGAGACACAAGCCCACAACGGCAGCAGATCCTGGGGCTGCTCCATGCCTGGGGGAAGCTGTGATCCCTGACCCTTCCCAAAGTGCTGCTGGGCTGAGCATTGCTGCAGAGCTGCCCTGCTACACATCCACAGCTCCTGCGCTGCTCTGCTCCTTCCTGGTGCTGGCCCTGCTGCCAGGCTCTGCCTTTTCCCACTCGGGCTAGCCTGGTGCCCCAGTGAGGGGCTATGAAAAGCCAGGCGGGTGCTGGGAAGGAGCTGGAAACTTTTGCAATAGCTTCCTACTGCAGCATGCCTCATCTTCTTGGGGTATGAAATGCTATGGCTGCCCAAAGCCTCCCTTGCACGGGCTAGGAGAGCAGCTGGGCTCTGATGTCTGCTCTGCTGCTGCTGCGGGGAGGAGAGAAGCCTGGAGAGAAGCTCCAGCTGCCCCAAGCTGGCGGCACAGCGTGGGAAGCACCGATGCACGGCCCTGGGGCCTGGCTGGGAGACAGACTGGCTCCCGCCTGTGCCTTCATGGGGATAAAAGCATTAAAAAAACCAATAAAAATAAAAGCGCAAAGGAGCTGTTTTCCCAGGCAGGGAGCTCACACCTTCCCCTTGGCAGGGCTGGGCAGAGGTGACATCAGGAAGCTGTGCTGCTGCCGCCGGAGCAAGCAGATTGCCGTTGTTACCACATACAATCTGCATGAGGCAATGGGACCCGCTGTCATTGCTGGCAAGGGCAGCAAATAGTGGGGGTGTCTGCGGCGGGGGTTGCCATGGCGCGGGTGCAAACAAGCGCCTTTGGCCCTGGCTGAGTCACGGTGGAGGAAGTCACCCCAGCTGACACAACGCGCCCAAACCGGCCAGCTGCGTGGCTGCGTGGTGTCTCGCGAGCCCCAGGAACCAAGAGAGGCCGAAGCCTGGTGACCTTCCCACTGTGGTCCCCACGGCTGCTCCCATTGCTCGGGCAACCCGCAGCTCTGGTCCTCCTAAAACTGCCTCGGTGCCAGGAGTTGTGGAGGAGCAGCCAGGCAGGTCAAGCCAGGCTCTTGGAGGCTTCCACTGGTGCACATGGTGACATCATGTTGGTGTGCTGATGTCAGCCAGTCATTTCTCCTTTGCATCTGTCAGTCCTTCGAAGGCTGGGGCTTGGAAAAGGGGAGGTGAGGGTGGCCGGGATGCCATGGGGCAAGGGCTCTGCTCCTGTGGGGGGGTGGCATCACCATCATTGTTGGCACACCATGCCAGGTCCGTCACACTGTCACCTCCTTTGTCTGTCCACAGCACAAGGTCCATCTCTGTGGCAGGAAACCATCGCCTTCCCATCAGCTTCTTCCACCCTGGGAAAACCGCCCAGGCAGCCAGCAGAGCAGATAAGTGGGGCCTCCTGTGCTGGGACTGAGCCCCCACCATGCTGTGCTGCGCCAGAGAGGCTGGGATTTGCTGCCTGGCATACGACTTGCCCGTGGCCAGTTGCCAACCCTCCACAGCGCCAGGCGCCTTGTGTCAGCTGCGCCCACGGGGCTGCATGCCGGGGGAGCCGTGGGGCCAGGGACCAGGGGCTGCCAGCCCAGAGAGTGGCCAGGCCAGCTCTGAGGCACCATGGCGCTGGTCCGGCCAGTGGGATGGAGAGGCGGCACAGGGGCTCTTGGCGTGCCAGGATGGTATGCATCCCAGCTGCCGCTCCCACGCTGGGTGATGATGCTCACTGGCTGGAGGACTGGTGCGTTGGCTGGGGGACAGGAGCCCAGAGGGGGGGTGATGGGCAGGACCACTCACCGGTGTGTGCACTGGGTGCTGTGGGAGAGCCCTTGTCTTGGCAGCAGAAAGCAGGCAGCTGCCCTGGGGAGGGAAGGCCTAGACAGAGGAATGTGCGTGGGGACAGGGATGTCTTTGAGCAGGGTTTATGGAGTGGTCAAGAAAATACAGGAAATTGGCTCCAGCTGAAGGTCCTCCTGCCCAGAGACTGAAATAGGGACAGGAAAATAGACAAGCAATGTGTCATGGAGGGTCCAGACAGTGCCTGATAGCAGCAAGGTATGGAAAGCCGAGAAGGATGCCAAAGACAGCAGAAGATTATCCAGGTCTGATAAGGCTCTGGGCAATAAAAAAGGACTTCATGGGCTGTTTGGAACCAAAGGCGAGGAACCCTATGGAGATGCCAAACCTGCTAGGAAGGAGAGTGAAGAAGTGGATAGAGATTGCTGAGCTGGAGCTCGATGAGGGATAAGGAGAATGCTTTCCACGCCATTAGGAAAGGAGGAGGATGTGAGACAACAGCTGCTAGAGATGATATTTTAAAAATCCTTAAGCCTGGATAACTCATACCCAGGGGTTCTTTCAGGGCTGGCTGGAGCAGCAGCCAGGATCCAGGACTGGGAGAGCACTAATGCAGCATTCAGTGTCGGAAAGGGCCACGCTCTACAGCACAGGGGTGGGAGGCAGGAGGGGTAGTAACCAGAGGGAAAGAGTGCAAACACAGTTCACATTAGCGAGTGCGGCTTTGCTGAAGGTCTCGTTGGACCAAGGCAGTTTCTCTCCTCATTGCGAGCAGCCGTTTGGCTGCAAGAGGCCATTCCATAGCTGGAAGGAATTTCATGTGTTGTTTCATGGTGTTCAGATGTTGGGAAAAAGAAATGGGAAAAGCATTGTGCTAGATCCATAGATAGTGCATTAAATGGGTTATGAACTGGGTAACTGGCCAAGAAACCATCAGTGAGGGTTTCATGCAGGTCTTACGTATTGGCACAGGCAGGATTCCCGCTGTGCTGATAGAGCAGACCGGTGTCCCTGGCATGCACTGGTTGTGGTCCCTCTGTGAAGCCCACAGGGCCAGGTTTTGGCCATGTAAACCCCATCTCAGGGGTTTGGCCATGTAAACCTCATCCATCTCAGGGCCAGGTTTTGGCCATGTAAACCCCAGGCAGGAGGTGGACTTTTCATCTCAGTGACTCAGGCTATGGCTACCTCCCAAACAACAAAACCATTTCTCCCCCACCACCCCCCTGAGAATTAATCCCTAGGATTGCTTCAGTTAAGAGTTTCTATGCCTGAGGACCCAGGCTGCCTGCATCCCACCCCACTGAACTGAGAGGAAGGTGGGAAGCTGGGGATTGGAGCCGATCCCCTGCTGCCAAAATCGTGTGCTCTCCATTGGCTGAGATATTCTTTTTGGTCTGACAGCAGCAGAGTCGTATTTTTAGAAAAGACGAAGCTGGGGTTTTCAGATAATTCTTTCAGACAGGAAGGGTGGAGGAAGCTTGCAGGGCTCACTCAGGGTTTTTGGCTGGGCAAGAGATGTGGCTGTGGCTCAGGGTCATCCAGCCTTGCGTGGGCAGCAAGAGATGACCTTAATGTGTGCCATCCCCTGGCCACTTTCCACTTGGGTCACCTCCCAGGGGAGGCAAGAAGTGAGTTTTCTGCCCTAAGGCATCAGTGCAGGGAAAATAAATTATTATAGAACGGTTTTGGTTGGAAGGGACCTTTAAGGCTCTTCTAGTCCAAACCCCTGCGATGTACAGGGACAACACAGAATCATAGAATGGTTTGGGTTCTTCAACTAGAGGAGGTTGCTCAGAGCCCCGCCCAACCTCACCTGCAATGTTTCCAAGGATGGGGCTTCTACCACCTCTCTGGGCAACCTGGGCCAGTGTCTCACCACCCTCAGCATAAAAAATTTATTCCTTCTCTCTAGGCTAAATCTCCCCTTTTAGTTTAAAACCATCACCCTTTGTCCTGTCACAACAGGCCCTGCCGAAAACTCTGTCCGCACCTTCCTCACAGGCCCCTTTAAGTACTGGAAGGCCACAACAAGAGCTCTCCGGCGCCATCTCTTCTCCAGGCTGAACAGCCCCAGTCCTCCCAGCCTCTCTCCACAGCGGAGGTGCTGCTGCTCCAGCCCGGCGCCAGCCCCGCCGCGGCCGAGCCGTGTCTCTGCCGTGCCGGACGCAGTGCTCCGGGGGGCTCTCACCGGAGCGCGCAGAAGAGCAGGATCCACTGCCCCTGCCCCTGCCCTTGCCC
>VZZY01011128.1:4489-18123 GCA_013400335.1 Eurystomus gularis | reverse complement strand
TCATTCATGTGGATAAAAAGTCTATAATAAAAAAAAGAAAACTATGAGATAATAGTTGAGCTTCCCTGTAATTTAATGCTGTGCTTACTCCGCTGAAGAAAATAACCAGGAAATTTATCCCCAGTAAGACCTTTTTAGGAGTATTTTAATGCACAAATACGGCGTTGAAGTATTTCATGGCCGAAATCCTCTGCCTCTGGTTGTTTAGAAAACGTTTAGAAGTAGGCTTAGTGGAAGTGTCATGTGGATCCACAGAAATAAAGGGGGACAGGCTGCAGTCAGTCGACTTGAAGACCTCAGCCGTAGTCTTCCAGGTCTTCTCCTGACAACGCGCAACACCCTGATGGCCAAGGCTTTCCTGAATGCAGTTGGTCTTTGTGCGGAAGGTCTCAGTCCCAAGCACGGTGTCATCCCCGCGTGCACGACTGCGTAGAAGATCATGCGCAGCACCACAGCACCACCGGCAGCTGAAAGCGGTCTCAGCCACCCCCGGCGTTCAGATGTGCCCCCTCATTCCCAGCAAAATCCCTGGGAGATTTAAGTCACGTGGCTTGGCGCTTCCTCGGTGCAGCCCAACAGATCCAGAAGGCAGGGGTGGAAGGGCACAGCTTGTTCCCGTCTTCTTCCTCACCTAGTTTGCTCCAGTAGCGGGTGAGCTGACAAGGCCAAAACACCAGACTCACTGAACTGGCAGCATTGTGGATTTTTGTAGCGTGGAAAACTAGCAATGAAAGCACCAGAAAAGCTGGACCAGGTCAGACCAGAAGTTCGTCTGTGCCAGGACCCTGTTCCAAGTAGTAGATGAAATCAGATACTTTTGTGAAAACACGCAAGCAGTTAGAGAGACATTCCCAGAATACTGCTTTAGCTTCTAATGATTTACTGCTCAGGGGTTTTCTGATCTAGACACGGCGTCTTGTTTTTAATAACCTTCAATGGATTTTTTTCTTCCACGAACTCATCCAGTGACTTTTTAAAACCTAGGCACACTTCTAGCAGCTTACAGCGTCCTGTGGCAATAAGCTCCACAACTTAAATACAGGTTATGAGGGGAAAAACGACCCCCAGCTTCTGATGTTCAGAGCTGCCGCCCGTCAGCCTCATTTTATGCCCTGGGCTTCTTGTGCTGGATGAGACCGTTTGACTACTGCCAATCCCTGTCCACCTCCTCCATGCCAGTTGTGATTTCACAGGCACCTGTCAAGCCTTTTGGGTTGTCTTTTTTTCCAGGTTAAAGAATCGTACTCATCCCTCCAGCAGAAGCAGTCCCATGGCTCTGTCGCCTTCACGTACCTTTTCTCGATCAGCTCCGTCCTTTTGGAGATGGGGAATTAGCTGCATGTTCAGGATGTGGGATGCTGTGTGGAGTGGCACGATGATACTTTTCTGTGATGAATGAACTCAGCTCTGGTGTGGTGGTAAAATGTCTTACCGCTATAGGTGAAAAATTTTGCCCAGGCATAAAGTAACCCCGTTGCTCAATAAGAAATTACTGCTCTACTGGCTCCCGAGTGCCAGATCTCCTGGATGTGGTCAGGCGTGCTGAGGAACCCCTTGTCCCTCACTGGTTAAGAACCAGCCTGTTCAGGCCCAGGAGCAGACACGAAGGATCTACAGCAGGTTTACTGGTTTTCTGCTCCCTGCCCAGCAGTGATGAGACCATTGTGTTCCCTCCCTGGCTTTCCACAGTAGGTAAGTGGTGTAACCATGTGCTGTTGAAGGTCTGACGCTGCATGTCGAATGCGTGGTTCACAGGAATGACAGGATGGGTATGCAACAAATAATGTTTCAAACTGAAGATTCAAACTTGGAAGTGGAAATGCCACTTCTCTGGTTTGTAACTGGTCTGCAGACCACAACTGCAAGTGTTAAGATGGAACGTGCATCTCAGAATGAAGCATGATTGAAGTGTTTTGAATTAAAAAATCATCCCTCACGCTGATAAAGCTCAAGAGCGTGATCCTAGAAAACAAACACAGAGCAGCCACCGCCTCAACAAACCTACCTCGGTAAACATCCAAAGCAGCGTCTTATCACTGGTTGTTTTTTGTTTGCTTTCTTCTGGTGCCAAAGTTCATACCTGTTGAAGTGATGAGGCTCCTATTAAATACTTGTGTTTCACAGACTCAACCCTCAACATTTCCACCAGCTGGCATAGAATCGTAGAATGGTTTGGGTTGGAAGGGACCTTAAAGCTCACCTAGTTGCAACTCCCCTGCCAGGGGCAGGGACACCTCCCACTAGACCTGGTTGCTCAAAGCCCCTTGAACACATCCAGTGTTGGGGCATCCACAACCTCTCTGGGCAACCAAGTGTCCTGCCACCCTCAGAGTGAAGAACTTCTTCCTGATTTCTAATCTAAATCTCCCCTCTTCCAGCTTGAACCCATTATCGCTTGCCCTATCGCTACAAGCCCTTGTAACAGTTCCCTCCTCAGCCTTGTGGTAGGACCCATCATAAAGATGAGGGAAAAAAAGGATGCTGGAAGATTAACCCAGTTGTTGATACGGTTGTATATGCAGTATTCAGAGAATCACAGAACCATAGAATGGTTTGGGTTGGAAGGGACTTTAAAGATCATCTTGTTCCAGCCCCTCTGCCCTCCATACCATACCCCAAGGTTGTGTCTATACTGATGTTCTCCATACTTGATCTCACCTGTTAAATCATTGCAGTGGCTGCAGCAGGGTTGTGTTTGAGCCCACCGATGTCCTGGGGAGCAGCTCCCGGCATGGATGGCGAGTCAGCCCAGACCGATGGCCTTTGCTGGTGGCAGTTCAGATGTGGCCACCCTGAGCTGAAAGGTAAGGGCTTCACAGTGTGGGCTCAGCGCTTCGGTGCCATGTGGCCTTGGCTGATTTGCTGGGAGAGGACAGCCCATGTTGTTGCTGTACTCACTATGAAATGGATGTCGTGCTACTGTGGAAAATCCACATCCAGCTTTTCTTGGACATGATGTGCAGCTTGTCAACACGTTCAAGAAACCTGCGTAGCTGACCCCATCTCACTTCTACATCTGTTACCACAAGAGAGGCCAAAGACAATAGCTGCATTACAATCTTAGTTTTAGCCTTTCTGCCATCAAAATCCTCCAAGAACAGCAGAAACCACAGCACAGGCTACGCAGAATCACAGAATTGCCTGGGTTGGAAAAGACCTTTAAGATCACCGAGCCCAGTCATTAACCTCACACTGACAAGTCCTCGACTAAACCACATCCCTCAGCACTGTTTCTCCACGACTCTTAAATACCTCCAGGGATGGGGACTCCCGTCACTGCCTTGGGTGACTCACACACTGGACTTGGAATTTTCCCAGGTGCTTGAATGAACAATAAATAGATTCAAAAAGTTCATTAGCAACTGAAAGTTCCTCTTTTTTCCCCCCACAGAGCTGGGTTTCCATGAACTGCCCACAACATCTCCAGACGGAGCTCTCTCCTCCAGATGCGGTGGTGTTTCTCCGAGACTTAGGACTTGCCTCATTTTCTTCTGAGATACTTTAGCACAGTTATTCACGTTGGTGAAGAAGTGCAGCAAGAAAAATCACGAAGGTATGTGCTTTCCTTTACTTGAGAGCATGGGAACAGACCTTCTCTTGGGACCTCAGGTGCCTTCAGACATTCTCAAAGACCTTTTTTACCTTTCGTTGACCTTGTTCAGAAGCGGCAGGTGAAATGCAGTGAATCACGAACAAGTTATCTGAAGCAGGCAGCCTATCTGAGCATTTACTGCTCTTGAGATCGATCACACTGACAAATGAGTACCTTGATTATTACCAAAAAAAGTTATTTCTGCATGAACAGGCCAGTTGAAAGCATTACAGGGAAGATCTGGAAATTCTGTCTAAACTGGGCATGGCAAGCAGGGTAACGCCCTGATAACTGATGGTAGATAAAATCTCTGTGTGTTTTTTGCACTGCTGATCAATTCTTGACTGTTCCTGTGTCCTTGGCCTTCTGTGAGGCATTCACGTTCAGATTTCCTCAAAATTTATTCTTCCTTTTCCATAACTTTTATGTGAAGCTTCAAGGCAGTTGTGCCGTGAGTTTTGTGTAAATTTTGCAGTGTACAAAAAATAGCAGTTCCTCAGCAAACCTGTATTTTTTAGGCTGAATCAACGCGGAATTAACAAAAGCAAAGCGCAGCATTTGCTCTGACCCCCTTGGATAACCACTTTTACCCCACTGGCTCTCAGAGCGGAATCACTCTGCTAAGGAAAACTGTTGGGAGAGCTCCTGTGGGACTTCTCACTATTTTCCTGTCATCTCCTCTCACTCCTTTTCCTCTAAGGGGTTTTTTCCTGGAGTTTATGCCCAGATGAGCATGGCAGGGGTGGGGAGGTGGAACTAGATGATCTTTAAGGTTCTTTCCAACCCAAACCATTCTAGGATTCCAAATGTATTTTGACACGATTTTACTCAAACGAGTTGGATTATTCAGTACTTTTTCTAGAGGGCTTTTTTTTTTCTTCACTGTAGTAAGATTATCCTTGATACATCTGCTGACACAAAGCGTTTCATCTCCAAACTGCTAGCCAAGTGTTCACTAATAAATCCCAGAGCAGGTAAATAACCTACAGCCGGACTAAGAAGCTCAGGCCCTGCATATGGCTTGGATCCCAAGCCCTGTGGCATGAGTCTCTACAGTCACGTCCAGATTTGGATGGTTGCCCTGGTCTCACTGGCTTTGTTTTATCTGTGCTGGCAGTTTGCAGTGGTGGACTGCGCCCAATCCGCGTGAGATAAGGTGTTCTTGTGGGGAAGAGCTGCCTCCTCCACCGCAGCTCCCCGCTCTGTGATCTCAAGCTTCCCCACAAAATTGAAGTTTGGAGTCAGGTGGATACTGGGATATCCAATAAAATAGGAGGTTATAGATAACCTTCAAGAATATTCAAAGGACCCCATTGCTTTTTCCGTAATGTCTCTGAAAGTTCAGTGAAGGTGAATTTCCATTGACCAGAGATGTTTGTGGAGAAGAACATTTTCCAGACACTTCCATCATGCCTTCACACTGGGCACGACGGAGGCCTTCAAGTACTATTCAGCAGATGTTCAGGCTTGCAAAGTTGAGGCCTGTTGTGTCTTAGCATCTTTTCCTCACAGAGTGTGGTCTGAGTACCAGAGAGGTCAGTAAGGAAACTCCCGTTGGTGTTGGTGAGCTTTGGATCAGACTCAGGGTTTCACAAAGCAGTTGAGGTTTTGGTCTGAGCTTTCTGTTGGTTTGATAGAGAAGGAAAGCACTGGCATCTGCCCGAATATAAAGTCCTCCTTCTTCAGGAAGCCATTTGTGGCATATACAACATGGAAATGGTTTTCAGCACCACGCTTGCTCTGGCTCAAAGCCAAGTAAAAGGCCAATGATGCCCTTGAGGGGGGGAAGAAGGTACTTAGACACCGGGTGTCCTCTTCTACAGGTGGTGCTGAATGGATAATTGCGGTGTGGCTTAACCAAAACCATATCAGGCTTAACCAAAAACCTATCTGCATATATCTGTAGGCCTGGTCTCCACCGTTCACCTCTCCGTAAAGTCTATTTGATGTAGTTAAATAGATTTAATAGTTTAATTTTAGTAGTTTAATAGTTAAACTGGTTTCTTACGCCACAGAGGAAAATCCGCACCTGCGGTCACTATCTAAATGTGCTCAGTGGTTTGGACTGCGGACATCTGAAACCCTGCCAGACAATCTCCAGGGGATTTGCAGAGGTGCTTTGGTCCTGTTTGCTACTAGCAGTGAGGCAGGAGGAGCTGGAATTGTTCCGCAGCTATTTATCTAGGCAGAGCAGAAAAACGTGTCAAACCCCATGGAAATACGTGCCAGTCTGGAGCGTATTAACGTATTCTGTGTGAGGTATTAACAAAAAAGGAGTCTCCACCCTAGAGCGCCACTCCTTCTCTGAACACAAAGCACAGGTCATGGCATTTTTTCACGAGATAACTCAGGAGGACTTGGGGCTTGTGCAGAGCAAAACAAGGTCCCCATCTGCGGAGATGTGGCTTCCCTGACAGAGGCATGCGAAGAGGAAGGTGCTGCAGAGCAAGACTGATGGTCTCCTCCTCCCCATGGCGCAGTGAAGAACAGCTAAGCCGGGCTGCAAGAAGCACCAAAATGAAGCACGTTTGAAACCCAGCCCTAAACTGGCCATCACCAATTAACAGCTCTGTTAATTCCTACCTCATTCCTTTCAGTGTGAAGCACCAGGTCTGTGTAGCACCCAGAAAGCAAGGATGGGGCCCAAACTTACCGTGGTTGCCACTTGGTCAGGAGCCATCTTAGTTGGTGGGGTTCTCTTGCCTGGAGAGCACCCAAACCACACGGCTGCCTGCCCTCTCCACCCAACCTGCTGCAGGAGACCCAAAGGCACCACTCTTGGTGTGTTTCTGCAGCAGCTCTTGAATGCAAGCTACGGAAGCAGTTTTGTTGGAGGAGTTAATGCGACCACAGCATGCCAGAAGGAGTCCAGTGCCCAGCAGAAGCCCTGGCAGGCTTCTAGGTGGAGTCTAGCTGTGTCTCCTGCTCCACCAGAAAGATTGTGAAAGGAATTGCTTAACAAAAGGATGGTGAGTAAAGCCTCTCTTTGATCCGCCTCCACACCTTATTGATTGTCTGTAAACGGAAGAGATTACACTGCCCTGATAAAAACCACGGAGAGAAGAAAGCAATCAGGAGAGGCAAATGAAGTGAGCAATTAGCCTGAAACCCTTCAGATCAGCTTTACTTTCATGCACGGCCATAGCAGCATGGTGCTGGCGCAAGGATCTCCAGCAGTCACAAGGTAATCCAGAAATTTTGTAATCTTATTCTGCTCTAGATTTAGATTACCATGTCTTACTTTCTTAACTTCTTTTTTCCAAGCCGAAAGGCAAGACTGAGGTGGTCCTTAGGACATCCTACTGATGTGTCAAAAAGAGATGGTATCATGGGGGCTGGAGGATTCTGTAGTAAGCAGGCGATCTTCCATCTTCAGAAACACTCAGCCCAGTTCTACCTGCTGGGAAAATTTCACAGGAGATCCTGAAGCAGGTTCTGGGCCAACATTTCGGTTTATTGACAGACACTTGGGTAAGAGGCAAAGCCTGGACAGTCTACTTAGCTACAAAATTACTGTCCAAGCTTTACACAAGTAAGAGCTGTTGCAGATCCCTTTAATTAATATCCATGGGGTAATGGTTGGAGTGATTGGACAAGGGGTGGTGCTTTTAAACTAAAAGAGGGGAGTTTTAGTCTAGAGAGAAGGAGGAAACTGTTTATGGTGAGGGTGGTGAGAGCCTGGCCCAGGCTGCCCAGAGAGGTGGTCGCTGCCCCATCCCTGCACCATCCCAGGTGAGGTTGGCCGGGGCTCTGAGCAACCTGCTCTAGTTGCAGATGTCCCTGCTCACTGCAGGGAAGTTGGACCTTTAAGGGTCCCTTCCCACCCAAACCATTCTGTGATATGATGGTTCTGTGTCGTGTACGTTATTTCAGTCTGGGCAGCCTTTCAGAGCTGGCCTTGTTCTTCATGTAAATGTGAGTATGGGTTTGGCTTGGCTTTCTTCCTGTTGTTGGTTGTATTTTCTTCAGTCACTCGCTTTTTTCTTGTGCAGCCCGTGGCTGCACAGATTTTTCACTGTGATTCCACTTTAAGTTAAGCTTATTGATGCAAAGCGAGTAGAATTTAACGTGCAACATCTAAGGCTTTAGACACCAGCTCCGTTTATACCAGACGATATATTACCAGCCAATTTATTCTTGTGTTTATTAACTAGATGTCATCAGGCTACATCCTGTGGCTCCACATTTTATGTCTATTCCGGGAAAGGAGCTAGAATAGAATAAAATAATGATCAGAAATGTGCATATGACACATGCAAGCGTGTGCTTGTGCAGGTGTCCGTGTTTGCGTGGCAGTATCAGAACAAAGCGACACCTGAATCTGACTTGAGACCTTGCTTTTTATCTGCTACGCTTAAGGTGTGTCATAGTTTTAAGCTTCTACAAGAGGAATATTACCATAAAACCAAGAGGCAGGAGATCTGCTTGAAATTCCCGGCCACGCCACAGCGTAACTGATGTAAGACAAATTCTGAGCCCCAGCTCCCCTGTCTCAACAGCAGGTTAATGACCCATCCCTGCCTCACATGCTTGCTGTGAAGAAACCTTCACTCACCGTTTTGAGAAACTCGGTGCTTGGGTGAGCGTTTTGGTAACAAAACTGTGGTAAAGTTATGGTGCGAGTTGCCAAAAAAAGCAAGAAATTGTGCTTTGGGCACCCGTCATTTCTCCGTCTTCGTTGCTGATCATTCCTAGTTCCTCTCATAGGCGATGTCTGAGATGTTTTACAGGAGTTAAGCGCTCCACTTCTGGAGGCAGTAATAGGAAAGGTATAACCTCCGCTCGAGAAACTTGGGCTCAGTGACAGTTTCTGTTGAAGTCTCCCTCTCTGTCCTTGGGCCGATTGGCTGGGATTAGATTAAATTTAGTGTGTGCTAGATGTGCTAGAACGTGATGCCGCAGCCCTTGTCCGTGCCGAGATTAGGTGCCACAGACAAACATAGGTCTAACTCAAGACACCCGGGGAAGCTCTTATCTTAAGAGAAACATCCAGAGTTTTGACCTCAGATTAAATTCTGCTTTCTGGATCTGTCCCTTAACCCATCTTGCTTTGATTTCCAGTTGGCAAAACGGTGGCAGCAGAGTCTTTCTCACAAGGAAGTTGTAAAGATAATTCACATTAGAGGCGGTGAAATACTCAAGATGTCATAAATGGATCTAAAATGTGCTGGGTTTGAACACTAAATGGTGCTTTTTGTTTCAGGATGGTCCATGCTAGTGATGAAGGTTTCCACAGCACGATGGTTTCCAAGGAAGAAGGTGTTTTATTTTGCTGTTTGTCTTGATTTGTGTTTTAAATCAGTTCTACAGTGTTTATTTTGTCAGGTGATGCTGCTGAGAGGCACCAGGCAACAGCAGCATCATCAAGTGGGTAAGACCAGGAGGTACAGAGTGTTGAATGGGCTTGGAAGGAAGGAATGCATCAGCTGTGTTAGACCCGTTTCTGTTGGGGTTTTAGAGAGGGAAGAATGGTGGAAATAAAAGGAGATGTTGCAGCAGAAGAGAGAAGCAGGAGTCTTGGAGGAAGGGGTAGATGGGGGATGTAAGCCGAATTTCTGTACTTCAAGTTTGGAATTAAATCCAAGAGCAAAAATAGGATGGAGGCAGACTGGAAGGGGTGGAGGTGGATGGAAAGCTCCAGCTCGAGAGGCAGCGAGATGCAGGATCCTGCAGTGGCTTTGCTGCGAACAGGTAGATAATACGTGGAGCAACTTAGCAGTCTAACAATGCAGGGCAGACTTCTCCACCCGGAGACCCAGGGTCTGGGTTTCAGTCTCAGCCCTACAAGGCAGTTTTGCTCTGTACTTTGGTGGATAAAGAGCCATGGGTTCATTAACTGAGCCGTGAGAGTCCTGAAGCAAAAAGCAGTTCCCAGGAATACCCTTCTAACACAGAGCTGGTCACCCCACTCCACCCATGGTTTGTGGCAGAAGGACCATCAGTATTTGCAGCCTGTAACAACCCGGCGTCATTTCACAAAAGACTGTATTTGTTAAAGCTATTTTTCTGCAAAACTCACCTGTGATTTCCATACTCTTTTCAAGGTTCGCCGTCATCTACTTATGACACTGTCATGGTGTCCCTCAGTGGGAGCCTCTTACTGTTGGTGGCCATCTGTGTAGCAATAAGCGTTCTCCGGAGGTGAGTGTTAGGGCAGTAAGAGAGAACCCAGGATTGCCAAGGAAATGTGTGCAGTGGTGAATACGGGATGAGAGAGCCCATGGGAAGAACCTGCCAAACCCTACTGCTTCTCGGGGTCCTCCTTTATGGAGGCTTTTTCTCCATCAGCCCGCAGCAGGGTTCATTAACAGCGGCTGGAGAATTGCTAGGGTGGGTGCTTGGGTAATACTAGTTCAGAATCATGGAATCATAGATTCGTTTAGGTTGGAAAAGACCTCTAAGATCATGGAGTCCAACCGTTCCCCCAGCACTGCCAGGTCACCACTAACCCATGGCCCTCAGCACCACATCTCCACAGCTCTGAAGCCCCTCCAGGGATGGGGACTCCACCACTGCCCTGGGCAGCCTGGGACAGCCCTTCACAACCCTTTTGGGGAAAACATTTGTCCAAATGTCCAACCTAAACCTCCCCTGCTGCAACTTGAGGACATTTCCTCTTATCCTGTCACTTGTTCCTTGGGAGAAAAGACCGGCCCCACCTGGCTCCAGCCTCCTTTCAGGGAGTTATCAACAACAAGAAGGTCTCCCCCGAGCCTCCTTTTCTCCAGGCTGAACACCCCCAGGTCCCTCAGCTGCTCCTCACCAGACTTACGCTCTAGATCCTTCTCCAGCTTCGTTGCTCTTCAGGGCAATGACATTTGGGTTTGTTTTGTATCTGGACCAAATTCTTCTTCCCCTCCTCAGATTTCATTGAAATGCATATTTATATGTATTGTAAATTTATTGAGGAATATTAAGAGACCCAAGCCCCTAAATTCCCACTACTGCCAACATTTTCATTTTTCACAAGAGCAACCCGAAGTCACAAGAAAAGGGATGTTCCTTGAGATGTTTATTTCTTTGATGAGAAAGTAAACGCTCTGTTTTGAGAAGTCTCTTCCAAGAAGAATTTTGCTGGGGTTTAGTGGCATCTAGCCAAACGGAGGAGGGTGATGGGGTCACAAGGTGTGTTTTATGCTAAAGGGCAGAAGATGAGGGTGAAAGGAGAATGTGACCTCCATAATTTATTAAGCCAGCTTTATCGCAGCTGTCGCTTCTGTACTGCCATTAGTTATATCCTGTTATTAATTGGATTGTGTTCAAAATACAGACAGCTCTTCACGCTTTTCTGACACCTAATGATGTGTTCTGCTCCATTTCTCTTGTGCCAGGCGCTGCACACCCAAATATTCCTCCAAAGATCTCAGTACCACTGTGGTGGTGGAGAACATTACAGTGATGAACCAAAGCTCTGACAAGATTTCAACGGTGGATTTGAACGGCCCGGTGTGTATCAGTTACGTTTCTGACAAGCGAAGTGTGTCCCCAGAGCTTGCCATCTCTGAAGAGACCATTTCCATTTTTGAGTTACCGTTCTTCTCCTTTGCTGTCTCGATGACACCTCCTGATTCGGCGCCAGGGCAGTGATGGCCTCCACTTCTTCCACAGCTTCCTCCACCTGTGGCTTTCTTCTGGAGAGGACAGTGGGTGAAGGACTCGGGGGTGTATGCTGGTGAGGTGATGGACTGACGTGATGCACTTCATGTCCTCCACCATAGCCTTGGACTGTGAACTCGTACCACAGCAGTATTATAGAAAATGCAGGAAAACGGAGTCTTTTAAATGGAAGTGGAGAAAAATAGTAGATATCTGTGCTTATCCCTGTGATGCGTTCTGTTAAAGAATTACCGTAGAGACATAAATCTTTCCATATTATATCTTTCTGTGGAATGAGTCAGGGGGAAAAAGTGCTGGGGGGGGGGGGATTTTTGGTAATTTTTACAAAGATTTCCCAGTCCCTCTGACTCACACACGAATCCCACACGTTGTGCTGAGACCTTTCGCGCGTGGTTTCCTACTCGCTGTTAGACTCTGTGGCTACGCGAACGTCGTTGGACAGATTGCAATCTCTTTAAGTCACCAGGTCTGTGATGCAGTTCTTTTTTATCTGCCCACTTTTACAGCCCGAAAGAAGATACCGTCCATTAATCTTTAACCTGAGTGCTGCAGCTTTTCCAGCAGCGATGACCTCTGCCTCTGGCGTGACAGCAGCTTGCAAGGACAAGCCTGGCTGTTCTCCTCGTTCAGGTGGCAGTTACAGGGGACGGATCAGTCTGAGATCTGGCACAGAGCGGGACAGGTGTGCTCCCTGGGTCTAGCCGGCCTAGCCCAACTTCACACCCTTTGCTAACTGCTGCGGGGAACCCCGCGAGAGCTACAGAATAGATATATTTTGCCATTTATCTTAACAACTTTCTTGGCCTACCTCCAGCATGCTTCCCATAGCAATAGATGGAAAGTTGAAGGAAGGAGGAGAAAAGCTCTTTGGACCAGCGAGCATCCCTCCAACAGGGATCTGGCATTGTCTGTTCCTCCTTTGTGTTACACATCACAGAGAACTGAAAGTACCTGCAGGATCGGGTCTGTTGTGACAGGACAAGGGGTGATGGTTTGAAACTCAGAGGGAGATTTAGACTCGAGAGAAGGAAGAGATTTTTGACGCTGAAGGTGGTGAGAGCCTGGCCCAGGCTGCCCAGAGAGGTGGTGGCTGCCCCATCCCTGGCACCATTGCAGGTGAGGTTGGCCGGGGCTCTGAGCAACCTGCTCTAGTTGCAGATGTCCCTGCTCCCTGCAGGGGGGTTGGACTCGATGAGCTTTAGAGGTCTCTTCCAACCCAAACCATTCAATGAGTCAATTGTTCTATGAGTGTTAAGGCATTTAACAGTCACTAGCAGGTTGGAAGTCATGTTGGCCCATTCAAAATACCATTTTCCATGGCCTGATGGAAACACAGTTTTGCACATCCGTGGTGGCAGACACCAGCTCTCAGACCACCTCGGTCTCCCTCTTGTATAATACCTGTGTTTAGTGAGCTGCACCTGCCCGTCCATCACCCCTAACGGCAGCCTCGGCCGCCCTTTCTCTTTCCTCTCCTGAATACCTCTGCTCTTTCTTCACGCTGCTCGCCACACAGAGACAAAAATCCCTCCCTGTTGTCAATTCATGGAGTTGTTTCCTCATCCTCCTCTAAATCCCTCCTTAAGACCTGCTGCTGCCTCAGCGCCTGCAAATCCTGTCAGCAGTAAGGCCGGGCTGAGCAGAAGCTTCCAGTTCTCTGGCAAAGTCTGTTCGTTTCCCCACTGCCCCGCTCCCCGTGTTGGCCTCCTTCTGATGGCCACTGCCTTCCAGCTGAGGCATGGACGGCAAAATCCACGTGCCTGTCGCTTCTGAAAAATACCTATGTGGTATGGAGCCTAACGAGCTTTGTTTCTGGGCTGGTGTTGTCCCCGCACGAACGTGACACAGATGGTGGCTGGGGTGAAGATGTCCATGATCGCAGGATGACATAATGTAACGCAGTGTGGGACTGAACTGTTGGTAACACCAGGATGGACAGCAGTGTGTGTCTGTGTGCAGGCACTGGACAACAAATGACATTTAAAGTCTGTTATGGATATGTTACGATAAACTTAGGAAACAGGATCAATAAATTTAGGTGTAAATTCAGGATTTTGTATGTTTCTCCTTGGTACTTCCATCCCCAGGCAGTCCTTTTGTGTGTGAAGCTGCATCAGTGTCCCCTCGAGGTACAAAAAGCTGGCAGGTGGTGTCTCTGAAGAGGACAGCTATTCATTTTCCAAATACACAAGGGCAGAGTTGATACTGTGCAGCGCACTTGGAGTTATGGAGAAGACAAAGATCTTTCCTGTACATAGCTGCTGAAGGGTAAAAACCAGATGCACATTTGGACGAGATGATCTCCAGAGGTCTCTTCTAACTCCCACCAGTCTGTGATTCTGGGATTCTCTCCAATGTGAAACATAATAGAAAATCCTAGAATCACTGAATGTTTTGGGTTGGAGGGGACCTTTAAAGGTCATCT
>VZZY01011126.1:1271667-1308678 GCA_013400335.1 Eurystomus gularis | reverse complement strand
TCCCTGATCTCAGGGACCTCCAGGCCCGTCCTTCTCATGTACCCCCTGGGACTCTTACAACCCTTGTGGACACCCGGGGCTGTCCCTGTCCTCATGGATCCCCCCCGGGGCAGTCCCTGCTTGCACACACTACCTGCCTGTTCCTTCGTGCCTCCCAAACCTTCTCCAGAAGGTTCTGCTTCCTGATGGCCTTTCCTACATGGTGGGGAGCTCCTGGTGCTCCCCATCGCGGTCACAGCCGGACGCTGCACTGGTGCCCCACATCGGCGCCATCTCGTTTGCCCTTGCCGACCAGTGCTCGAACAAACCACGCTTGCTCTGGGCTTTAACGTTTGAATTAAAACCAAAATAAACCCTACAGTGAAGCCAGAGCCTGGCTTATCTGAATGGTGCACGGCCTCCCTCCTCCCCTCCATCACGGGGCGGGCGAGCCGGCCTTAGGAAATTAAGTAAATACCAATGGAGGAGTTGAAAAATAGGTTACCTTGTAATTGAATTTTTTTGCCTGCAGCTAAAGAAAAATTAGCCTTCCTGCTATCTTGTGCAGCCTGTGCGTTTGAGAACTTACTGGGGTGTGTAATAGCTGAAAGGGCGGCGTGACAGCTCCTTGGCCCAGCCTTTTCCAACGCCTTACTTCTGATCTCAGTTTCTCTTTTTTTTTTTCTCCTTTCCCCTGCCTTTAAACTCCAAGTGCTTCCAGGGAAATCTAGAGCTTTGACAGCTCAGAGGAGCCAAGAACAGGACTCCTGTCAGAGTGATGCGGCCTTGATCCTGCTCCAGGAGCCCAGGGAGACCCCTCTCTGAGGGAGATCCCAGCTTGCAGGGTATCATCACCCCATCCCATCACCCTATCCTATCACCCTGCCCCATCAACCCCATCCCATTACCCTGTCCTGTCACCTCATCTCATCAAGCCATCCCATCACCCCATGCCATTGTCCCATCCCATCACCCTGCCCCATTGCCTAATTCCATCACAACGTCCCATCACCCTGTCCTGCAGTGGGTGCTGCTGCAGCTGCCATGGGGTAGCTGAGTTCATCTGGGTGGGAGGGCGGTTCAGGTCAGAGCACCTCAAGTGCCAGTCCCCGAGCAGCTGAGAGGGTTGTCCTCCACAGCTCAGGGAGATGTGGGACCCCCAGCCCAGTGGGGCTCTCCTCAGTGGTGTTGCAGCAGCTCCTGGTGGAGCAAGATGACATGAAGTTTTCATTTATTTATGAAGCTGGTGCATCAGTATAATTTTTTTCCCCCCTTTTCCAACCACCATTTGCATAGTGGTGCCTACTGTGCTGCTCTCCTTATTCCCATCAGCAGCAGCTTCCAGGGGACATTTCCCTGGCAGAAGAGACCTGCAGCCCAGCCTTGGGTACTGCACCATCGCCCTGCAGAAAGTGTGATGTGCTTGGCCCTCAGCGCCAGGGATGCCTTGAGCACCAGCCTCCCACTCCTGCTATCTCTTGGGGTGTGGGATCACCTGTGCAAAACCCCCAGAGGCCATGCCTCCAGATGCCATGGGTGCTGAGTGTGGGTGTCTGCGTGGCCAGGGGCTTGTGGGTGATGGATGTGTCCTGTGGTGGGGAGTGGGGTCCCTGCTAAGGGCACACAGAGCAGCCTGGGTCACCATGAAAGCATCTCCAAACCTCTGGTATCATGATCCCCTCCAGGCAACAAGTCAAGGGCTGGGGCTGTCTTTCCTGGCTGCTTGGCTCCATCTCCACCATCCCTGGTGCGGGTCTCACCCCTGGCCTCACGGGGCTGCTGGGGTCAGCCAGGTACCGCGTCGGTGCTCACCTACCTCCTCTGAACAGTTGAGAAGATCTATATTTCAGTGAAGATCTGACTTACGCCGCAGCCCCTTTCACCTGCTGCCGAGCCCCTGAGCAATTTATCCTTCCAACTACTCCAAGGAGCCATGAAACCAACAGGTCATTTCTTTTTGTTGTTTTTTTTTGCTCAGCAGTAATTAATGGTTCAATTAACACTCATGACATTCAATTCCCATTGCTTTGCATGAGCAGCCTCTGCTGCTGGGGCCTCACTGCAGACTCTCCAGTGACCGGTAACCAGGGGTGGAAAGGGTTAGCCGGGGAGCTGCCAGCTGGAGGCTGCCCATCTGGCCGTGATTTCTTCCGAAGCTGGAAACTTCTCCTCCTCTCGAGCAGCAGCAGTGTTTCCAACACGTTTCACAGCCTGCTTTGCTTTTGCACGGGCTTGTTTATGGCGTGGCCGAGGGAAGAAAAGCGGGCGCCACGAGCGCATGGGCCACGTACAGCCCTCGTTATTTACTCTTAACGATTTTCCAGTATTTCAGCACCAGTCCCTGAGAAATCTTAGTTGTCCCAAGGAGAATAGCTGCTGGTAACCGGTTGCTAATTACAAGTATGAATGTCAATTAATTCATTTAGCTAATTATCCACTCTCTGAGCATCACGCACCGAAGAACTGTCAAAGACGGGCATATGGCGACGGAGCAGAAGGAAAAAGCTGGCTCCTGCGTGTGAGCGCTGGGCGGCCGGGTCTGGGTGTGCCGGCACACCGGGGCGAAGGGATGCGGGCAGCCCGAGAGCTGGGGGAACATGCAAGCTGTAATTACAGCGTTATGCTAATGGAGCCTGGAGAACATCAACCCTCTCCTTGCAACTTTTGTTTGGAGGCTTGAGCGCGGGTCAAGGATCTAAAGCGTTTCTAGTTGTGCTGCTCCCCCTGACACCGAGAGGGGGAAGAATCATGTTCGCTGTGTGGAGTGAACCTCTTGATCTAATCGCTGGCTGCAGAAACAAACAGTCCTAAGGAGGGAGGGAGAGATCCCTGAGGAGCCTCAGTGCTAAAGGTGGGGAGATCCGCTGGAGGAGGCTTGTCGCAATCGGGCCACTCGCAAGCCTCCCGGGGCACCTGACTGCTGCAAACGGGTAGAAAACCATCTTGGTGAAAAATAATCTTATTTGCTGCCCTAGAAAAGAAAAATGTTTTAAAGGATTTTTTTTTTTTTTTTTCTGAAATGAGTTAATCGCATCCGGGCATATAAAGTTACCCATAAGGCATGGAAGATGATGGGGGGGAAGAGCACAGTGGACACCTCCTCTCTGCTCTCAGAAAGCTGATGAAGAATTGCAGATTTTATACTAGCAGCTGAGCAGCTCAGTGGGGTTAAAGTCCTCGGTCAAAGCAGGACAATGATCTTCTTCCAGAGGGAATCTCCATCACTGTGCTTGGATCAATCACCCGGTGTGGTGCTGCTCCTCCATCCCCCCAAAGGCTCCTACCCCTTGTTAGGCAAGCGTCGCCCTGGGCTGGGCCACCAGCTCTATCCCTGCCTGGCCCAGCCCTCGCAGAGGTATTGAGCTGTCCCACCTCACCTGCACCCGGCTGTAGGGTTAGGATGAGCATTTCCCATGTCCAGTCTGAAATTTGGGTTGCTGAGGTCCCGGTGTCCCAGAAGCAGCACCCTCCACATCAGATACCGATGCTCAGTGCCCGCCACGAGTCTTTGCTCTGTTCCAGCGCTTTGATATTCTTACCTAGCGAAAAAAGTGGGGCCTTATTTCCTGTTGAATTTAATTATTTCACTAATGGCGATGCTTGTGCTGCCTGCGCCTGACGAGGAGCTTTGATCAAACTCTTGTTTGTCGATTACCGGGATTCACTTATAAAAGCACCTGAATCAAATACAAATAGACCAACATCTCCCCCAAACCCAATGAGCTGTATCGGTAACACAGTGACGGGGCAATTTGCATTTTATTTCAGTGTTATAAAAAAAAAAAACAAAAAGTTTTTTATTATAAGCTCTGTTACAGGTACTGCAACGGCAGCACAGCCAGGGAGTGGAGCGGGTCTGGAGAAGTTTGTGGAGGTTCCCCTGGCCAGCAAGCCTGGCAACCCAATATTTTCAGGCAGGTTTAATGTGGGGGGGGGAAAGCCAGTGACGATGTGGTGCTGTGGGTACCAAGCAGGCTGGGGGAGCAGCCGGGCACCTCTGTGACGATGTGGTGCCACCGGTACCAAGCGGGCTGGGGGAGCAGCCCTTGTGCCCCTCACTGGGGTGATGGTGGGAGGAGAAAGGGTGATGCGTGGGGCAGGGGAAGGGACCCAGAACCCCATCTCAGGGGCTGCTCACTGGGGAGGGACGGAAGGAAACCAGTGGCACGCTGCTCCGCAGAGCCATTGGCAGCGTGCCGGTGCCTTCCGCTGCTCCGCCCGGCACATTCTTCCCGGCGGCGGAGCATGGAGAGCAAGGCTCCAGAGCGCCGGCCATTTTCCAGACAAGAGCAGATTGGCCAAGCGCTACCTTAAGAAAAGTTATGCGTGACTATATATAAGGAAGCGGGAGGGGGTGTGCGCTGGCCCTGTCCCAGGGCCCTGTGCCAGCCTTGGCCTCGACGTCCGCGCCCTGTGCCGGCCGCACGCGCAGGTGTCCGGACGCTTCTCCTGCGAGCCAGACGTCGCCTCACTGCCGCCCGCCAATGCTCAGCTTCTTCTGGCTGAGGTGAGGGCCAGGGAGGGCTGGGGATGATGGGGACAAAAGGGGGGACCCTGGGGCTGAGTAAGCAGGAGCCAGTGTCCGCTGCTGCTGCCGAGACTCCCACACTCGGCGGTGGAGCGATGGCTTGTCCTGGCTTGTGTTGGTGCTGGGAGGCACTGCCGGCAGGAGGATGTGGGGTGGAAGAACCTTTTGCCCCACTACTCGCCCAGGTGATGCCCACTCACCCTTGGGGTTTGCAGTGAGCCGTGCTGTGGACGTGGCACCCTCTGGCTACAATGGGGACAAGCAGGCGAGAGCCAGCAACATCAACCCCCCGGCTTTCTGGGTGCTCCGGGAGGGATGGGGGGGAGGTTGGCTTGAGTCAGCCTTTTTTCACTTAAAAGCCAGGACAGATACTTGAGAAGTGTGGGCACAGTTCTGCTTGGAATGCCGATGCCGTGGGAAGGGCAGAGGGATGCGCCGGGGCTGGCTGGGAAAGCGTGGGTGGCCGGATGGGGTGGGTGGCTTGACACCATGGTGGTCTCCACTGTGGTGGTCTCCACAGCGGTGGTCTCCACTGTGATAGCCTCAATCATGGTGACCACCAGGGTGGAGACCACCACCCTGGTGGTCTCAACTGTGGTGGTCACTGCAATTGAGACCACCATATTAAAGACCATCAGGGTGGAGACTACTGCACCGCCACACTGTCCACTCTAGTGGTCTCCACCCCGGTGGTCTCAACCATGGTGGTCTCAACCATGGTGGTCACCACATATGATACCATCGCAGTCAAGGCCACCAGGGTGGAGACCACTGCACCAGCATGGTGTCCACTCTGGTGGTCTCAACCACAGCCACCTCCACTACTATGGTGGTCTCCAACTCAATGGTCTTGACGCTACATCAGTCTTCTCTCTGGGGAAGCCATGGATGGCAGGGCAAAGGTGCCTGGGCTGGGCGATGTTGTTGGGTGTCCCATGCTCATGAATTTTGGCCCTGACAGCGTCTGCAGCTGTAACAGGGTGATGCGTGGCTTTGCTCTCCCCCTGGGCTGGAGGCAGCAGTGCCAGGGGACCTTTGTCCCCCAGGACACTCCCTAGGGGGACTTTGTCCCCGCGCTGACAAACCAGCCGTCCCAGGAGCTGCAGGGAGCGGCTGGGGAGGGACATGGATGGGACTGGGGGCTGCGAGCACAGCCAGGGTTGGGGGATGTTTCACCCATCATTGAACTGAGTGGTGGAGGGGGATGCAAGGGGGCTGGAGGGGTCACCCTGTGCTCGCCTTGAGTGCCGGTTTCCCATAGGTGGTGGATGTAGAACCATCAGCCACTTTTAAGGGGAGTCATCCTTGATTTTGCTGATGCCTTTGGCTCTTGATTTGCACTTTCCTGGCCCCACACCTTGCTTTGCTCCATGGAACCCTAGGGAAAGCAGGACATGTGGTCCCCAAAATACCACTCACAGGGTGCCCTGACCTTTCTTCTGTGCTGGCCACCCTCTTGGAGTCCTGCTGAGACTCACCTCAGGGAGCTGCCACATTCCCTCACTGTGCCGTGACCCAGTGATTCGATCCCTCTCATCCCAGCAGGGCCACCATCCTGATTGCCCCTCAAAGGAGCCAGCACCTGAACCCCACACCCGAGCAAGCACTGCAGGTCTCATCCTGAGAGCCCAGCTCCATCCTGGTGGGCATGGGGTGATGGAGCTGAGCTGTGCCAGACATGTCCACTGCTGCTTGCCAGTGGGTGTCCTGCTGGAGGGAACATCTCCCCACGCACCAAACCTGCCTGTCCTATCTCTGAGAGCACTAGGGCTTTGCCGCTGCCATCAGTGGGACTGGTGGAACAGGTCTCCAGGGAAGGAGAGCCCTCACTGCCCTGTTGAGATGGCAGAATTTCCCAAAGTAGGTCAGGTTAATTTTTTAACGCGTGCAGATTTGCTTGTTACCATGGATATTGCTCAATTATACACCAATAATCCCCCACGAGAACTTCATTGTCACCACTTTCCTCTCTCCCATCTCCCTTCCTTTTTTTCTTTAAATATTCCCAGGGAGGTGTAAGGATGCGATGAGGGTCTGGGACAGGGGTAGGAAACCAGAGCCAGGGGAGAGAAGAGAGAGGTTAGGCATTCAGGAGCTGGTGGTGGGGCAGTTGGAGAGCTCTGGAGGGCAAGTGTGGGTGGCTCAAGGTGTGGAGCTGCCCCGTTCTGCCCAGAGCCCACCACTGCCCAGCACCTGGGACCCCCGCTCTAGCCTCACCATCATCCCTCCCTCCCATCTGCTGTTTTGGGGATGGCTAAAGCAAACACTTTGCTTCCAGTGGGCTGAAGGATTTGGGGGAATGACTCTCCTCCATCCCTGCCCAGCATCATCCCAGGGCTGCAGGACCAAAGTGGGTTTTGTGATGGAAGCTCCCCCAGGCTGATGGTCCCCTGGTGATTTCCCAAAAGGCCAGCACCCAGTTTGGGAGCAGAGACCATCCCTGGAGCTTGTGGGTGCTTTGGTGTTGCAGGACACCCCTCTGCCAGGGTGCAGGAGAGTAGTGGGATGTTGTGGCGTCCCTCTTCCCCAGTATTTGCAGAGATGTTGGGGTGTCTCCCCCTCCGTGCCACCCCCCGATTTGCTCTGCAGGCTGCTTACACCTTCAGCAGCTCAGGAAGCGAGCGTGGCAGCAGGCAAGAAAAATATTCTGCTGGAAGGGTTTTTTTTCCTAATGCAAACTTTTTTNTTTTTTTTTTTTTTTTTGGGTAGAAGTGGGTCACTCGAGGGGTGACAGAGTAAGAGCATCATCGCCTGGGTACTGCATCCCGTTGCCATGGTGACCCGAGGGCTGCATCAGTCAACAGCTTTAAAAATGTGACAGTTGAGTGAGGCTGAAGATTTTAATGAGGACAGACACTTGCTCGCTTAGTTTCGATAACCAAATACTCTATAAATACCCTCTGGCTGAATGGTTTTGGGTCTCTGGAGCGCGTTGGCAATGCGTGGCCAGGGCAGTCCCCTTCCCCAGGCACAGTGTGGGAGTGTGGGCTGGGGCCACCTCGGAAATAGTTGGGGGGATGCAAAGCAGATTTCTCTTTCCCCCCCCTCTCCTGCTAACCTAACCCAGAGGACAAGGTGACACGGCTGCCATCAGGAGCAGGTTTGGGTTTCTGTGGTATGCCCTGAGCCACAGGTTCTCTGGCATTGGCTGTGGCCGTGGGGTGTGACGGGGCCACCCCCAGCCACTGCCACTGCCTTTTGCCTGCAATAAAGCAAACCCAGGGAGCAAACTCAAACTTGCTAAACAGGAGAGCAACTCTTGCACTGGGCAGAGCAAGCTCCCAAGCCCCAGTAGCAAGCCTGGAGAAGTCATGGGGCTGGGGAAGGTGAAGCCCAGTGCCACTGAGGCAGGGGTGGGAGGCTTTGGAAGGCTCAGCAGTGCTTCTTGCATCTGTCGGTGCTCTGAGCACCCTCATTTTGTACCAACCACAATGGGTGCACATTGTGCGATGCCCCAGCACTGGCTCCTGCAAAGCGCTGACGGTGCAGGAGGCAAATCTGCAGCTTCCACTGTTTTGATCCCGTGCCAAAATCCATCAGTCCCGCCAGTGTCCTTTTGGCCTTGGGGAAAGAGCTGCCACCTCCTACAGCCTGGCTGGACCTGCACAGGAGCGGGATGTTTGGTGGGACAGCTGATGGTGCCAAGGTCCTGCTGATGCTGTGTTTAAAAGCAAACTGTGAATATAAAACCTTCACCACTCGGTTTTGCTGCAGCTCCCATGCTGCCTTTCCTTGCATTGCCACCACCGTGTCCCACTGCGACCCCGTCTAGATGCCTGTGCCCGGGGAGCCTGCGAGCACCCAAGGGCACTCAATGCCCTTCGGGATGCCAGGGCTTCCCAGGCAGGGTGGCCGGTGCAGGGCACAGTAGCATTGCTGGCGAAGGGCGATCCCATTTGCTGCCCTGAGTACCACCCATGTGCAGCGTGAGTCTCTCCTGCTGCCAAAAATATGCTCCCGGCTGTCTTGTGACTGCAGTGGTGTCATCACGCTGGCCGGAGGAGCTTGAAGACACATCCCTCTGTCACACGTAGCAGCATGGAAAGAATTGACACAACATCACTGACCGAGGGATGGGCCATGGCACCGTGCCCTGGGCTCAGCCCAGCACCTCGGAATAGCTGGGACTCTTTCCATCACAGCCAGCAAGCGCTGGACCTGACCCTTGAGGAATGGCAGCGTGAGCCCTGAGTCTGCCCTTCTCTGTTGCGGCTCCAACAGCCCCCTGATAGGTGCTGGCCAGGGGCCAGTGACGTGGGGAGGGACGTCAGTGTGGGGCACAGGCACAAGAGTGTGATAACCTGCCACGCACACTGCCTCATCCCCACTGTGG
Organism: Eurystomus gularis; assembly: GCA_013400335.1. Classification (NCBI taxonomy): domain Eukaryota; kingdom Metazoa; phylum Chordata; class Aves; order Coraciiformes; family Coraciidae; genus Eurystomus; species Eurystomus gularis. Next base: position 1,299,838 of record VZZY01011126.1, on the reverse strand, counting down.
GACAGCCACGGGTGTCCTCCACTCCTGCTTCTGCTGGTCCTGCTCTAACTGGAGCCACTCTTCTCCTTTCCAGGTGTCTCTTAAAAATGGTCAAGGAGAATATTGTAGCTCCTGAAGAGATCTTGAGGTTCTGTTGCAATGGTCTCCAGGTACCTCTCATGCCGTGCAACTAACCCCAGGGCTCCCCACTGTGCCGGTGGCTACTAACCAAGGCTGTGCCAGGCAGGTGCCACCTCATGCCGGGAGCTGCTCCCAGCCCTGCACTGGCTTCGGTTGTGTTTGCTCCCCATGTGTTCCTCATCATCATCCTCAGTCTCTTACTGGCTTCTGTGTGGTCAGGGCTGTTCCCATGGGGTGCCGGCTTTTTCCCTAAAATTCAGAAATGGCAAATACCAGGAAAATGACCGGCAGGCGCTCCAGCCAGGCTGGCTGCTCGCTTTGCAGCAGGCAGCTTTGGAGCTCTTTGCGTTGCTGGCTTGTACCCCAGAGCCTGCCAGCTTCCTGAAATAGCTCCATGGTACTCATGTAGGCACCTCAGCACATTGGGAAACAGCCCGAGAGGTTCACAAAGGGGTTGGAGACTGCTGGAGGAGTTTCGGTGGCCAGAGGTCTGTCTTGCTGTAGGATGGGGGGCCCTTTGCCCTAGGCTTGTCTTGCTGCATTGGCCACCATCTCTGCTAAGCAGAGGTTTGTGCCGTTCCTGGGATGTCATGTACCAGTAACTATGGAAACAGAGGTGAGACCCGCTAGAGAAAAATGCTATTCTGAGAGGCGGTGAGCTCAGGCTAGTCGGGAAAGCTTCATTTTTAGCATAAACCCATCTTTAAATGAAGCCGGGCAAAGCAAAGGGCAAAGAAGCTGCTGCGACGGGGCTCTTGCAACAAGTGCTGTAACTGAGAGCCACGGTGGGAGCAGAAAGCGGAAGGAAGGGCTGTGACGAAGCCCAGATGGCTCTTCGTGTCTCCTCAATTACTCACTGGGCTAACTGAGTTCACCCCTTGTGTAACACAGCTCACTTGACATCTAATCAGCTATTTTTCTTGCCGGCACAGTTGCAATACCAGCCGCCGTCTCCCAGCCCACCTCCCGCTGGGGTGACAGGCAAGAGCAGCTCCGTGCCCAGCAAACGGCAAAGCCAACAAGGACCACATTTCACTGCACAAACAACCCCAAACTGAGGATGCTTCCCCCCTTCCCCAGATTGTAAACTGCTTTTGGTGTTTCCTTTGGCAAAGGGGAGTGCCAATAGAAGGTGTGGAGCATTGCTGCATGCCCAGCCCTGGAAGCCCAAAACCACCCTTTGTTGCAGCACCCTAAAAATGAAGCTGTCAGGGGAGCAAATTTCCCTCCCAGAGAACTGAGTGACTTTGTGAGGGGGTTTTGCACAGTTTTCCTGAGGAAGCATCTGGGTTGGGGCTTCTCCACTGCTCTGGTGGCAATAAATGGCCTGGAAACCTGCAGTGGTACCCACAGAGCTCTTTTTGGAGGGATTTTTTTCCTTTTGGCTGCTCTCATGATGTCTTCGGCAGTGGGCTGGGTGGGTTTTCATAGAATCGTTTAAGTTGGAAAAGACCTTTAAGTTCATCAAGTCCAACTGTTAACCCAGCACTGCCAGGTCCCCACTAAACCATGTCCCCCAGCACCACAGCTACATGGCTTTTAAACACCTCTGGTGACGGGGACTCCACCACTTTCCTGGGCAGCCTGGTCTAGGGTTTGACAACCCTTTTGGTGAAGAAATGTTTCCTAATGTCCAACCTAACCCTCCTATGGTGCAACTTGAGGCCATTTCCTCTTGTCCTATCACTTGTTACTTGGGAGAAGACATCGACACCCACCTCGCTACAACCTCCTTTCAGGTGGTGGTTTTGATGGTGTCTGAGGCAGGGCTTGGGGTCCCACTGGCTCTGCCTGGGTGAGTTTTCTCAGGGGATTTTCCTCCAGTTTGGGTAAACAGAGCTTTTGTCCCCACAGAGCTCGACCTCTCCACCGCGTGCTCAGGAGCCAGGGGAGCGGGGGGAGGCACCGGAGGCCATGGCGAGCCCCTCGCCCCCCCGCAACCCCACCGAGGTGCAGATGAGCCAGCTGGTGCTGCCCTGCCACACCAACCACCGCGGCGAGCTCAGCACCGGCCAGCTGCTCAAGTGGATCGACACAGCTGCCTGCCTCTCCGGTAAGACATCCTCTCCCAACGGAGCCAATCGTCCTTCTGGGCCGTGAGGGAGGGGACTGGTGATGTCCCCAGGAGCTGGCTCACTGGTGGCATGCCCGGCAGTCCAGTGCCTGACGCCAGCTGAGGACCTGCGTCATGCCGTTCTGCTGAGTAATTAGAGAGCAAGTGGTAGCGGGCCGAGAGACGGAGGAGATGTGCGTGTTTGGGGACAGATCAGAATCAACGCCTGTGTCTTCCCAAATGTTGCCCTTTTCCTTGCCTTGCAGGCCATGGCAAGACCAGGCTGGTGACGTCCCTGGCATCCTGGCAGTGGCTGGAGAGCTCTGCCAAGCGGGGCTGAGCTCCTCTCAGTGAGAAGCTCACCCTGCCAAGCGCGCCATAGGTTGCCAATCGCAGGGAGAGTATGGCAGGAAAATGGGTTCAGTTTTGCAGTTTGTTAAGGTTCACGAGGCAATTTTTGCAGTTTGAGGTTCCCAGAGTCCCAAGGGAAAGCTGGAACAGTGAGATGGCTTTAAAGTATTTGCTGCGTACAGGGAGATGATACCAGCTGCCTGCACATCCCCCCAAAGCATCAAGGGAAGGCAAACAGGAGGGCAGCATCCCTCCCAGTTACAACCCACCCTCCAGACCCTCAAAACATCTGCAAATCCACGCTGCTGTGGGAGGGAGAAACCTCAAACCCTGCTCTTATCCCCTACAAATGTGGCAGGAGGGTGCAAGTGGGGAAAGGGACACCAGCCGGGGTTTCACCAGTGCCACCAGCCCTGAGGCAGAGGAGCACACATGCCCCTCGCGTGTTGCTGCAGGTTGCTGATGCAGTTTGTTTTTCCTTTCCAGCTGAGAGACATGCTGGCTGCCCGTGCGTCACGGCTTCCATGGACGATATCTATTTTGAGCATACCATTAGGTAAATACGCCGCTCTCCGGCAGGGCATGCGCGGAGGAGGCAGACAGGGTTTTTCCTCATCTGCTGGGTGCAACGTGGACAGTGGGGCTGCAGCTGGGACAGGGAGCAGCGTGTTTGGGAGGGGAGGAGATGCGGTGGCAGTGCCAGGTTGGTGGGGCAGCCAGGGATTGAGGATCTGGTGCAGCCAGGGGGCTGCTGGCCAGCTGGCCACTGATTTATCCACTGTCTGGTCGCCTGGGGAGCTCCCACTGGGTTGGTTTCCCGGTATTTCCCCTACTCCAGCTCCTCCCTGGCTTTGTTCAAGAAACAACACTGAGTTCATGCTCTGGAAAACTTAAATCTTGCAAACCGTGTCTCTGTAGTGGCCCTGTGGGTGGCTGGTGTGTGGCGGAGCTCACCCACCCACCAGTTGCTGAAGGGAGTAGGACCTCCCTGAGCATTGCTTTGTGAGAGGCACCAGGCTGAGCTTTGCCCAGCCAAAATCTCCCAAGCTTGTCCTGGCAACCCCCAGGTGCTGCCCTTGTGGAGGTGCCCACCCTGATGCTCACAGCACCTGGAATGTCACATTGCAGGGGACACCATAAGCATTCCCACCAGGACCTATGTCTTACGTGCCCAGGGTGGTCTCCTCCCTTACCACCCCGGTAAGGCCAGGTGTTGCCACCCGCCTTTACTCCTCTCTCAGAGTCCTTGTACCCCCTGTACATGCCCTGGGTACTATCTCAGGCAAGTGTTTTAGTGCACTTATGAAGGTGCCGATGGCAGAGGTGCCCACATGCCAGCCGAGGGGTTTTTAGCACCCCTGGGGACATGCTGGCCAAAGGCTGGCCCAACCAAGCAAGCTGTGCTGTGTAGGATCCATAGTGCCTAGCAGCTTCCCACCGTGCAGGTCTGCCCACTGAGGACAGAGACCAGCGCAGACACCCAGGGCTGGTGTTGGGGTCCCAGGCTGTCAGCTGTTCGGTGCTGGGAAGTCCAGCTTGCTCTTGGGTTTCTCCGTCATCTCCAGGAAACATTAAATTCCCACTTTCTCCATCTCCCACCAGGTGTTGTGGTGCTGGTGGGTCCACAAGCCACGGGCAGAAGCTGGGGTGCCCACTGGGTGGCCCCACTGGGGTTGATGCTCTGCACTGAGCAGGCTCAACAGGTGCCATGCCCAGTTCCACGCAGCTCCAGCTCCCAAGTGGAAGCTTTGCCTAGGAAACTTTTCCCCGTGGGTTTTGGGAGTAGGAGGACAAACCCAAGTCCTGCTCCAGAGCATTAAATCAAGCCCTGCAGGGCATTTGCTCCTCCAGGGGTGAGCCAGGCACCACTCCAAGGGTCAGGGAACTTGTGCTGCTCCTGGCTCAGATCCCACTTGCTGTGTTCCAGCTTAATGCTTGGAGCGAGGGGCCTGGCAGGGATTTCCTGCAGAGCTGTTTGAAGGCAGAGGAGCTTTGGGTGGCTTTTACTGTCTGCTCTCCTCCTTGCCCAGCTGGCTGTGCTTTCTGCTGCCCTCCCACAACGAGGGAGAGGCAGGAAGGAGCTGTAGGTCCTTGAGGGCACAGAGGAGACACCGAAACATCACTGACTTAAAAGCTCATCGCCTGGGCATCTGATGTGCCCCATCCCTCAGCCCTGCCACAGAGAAGTGCAGATTCCTGGGAGGATTTCATGTACCCTGGAGCCAGGGTTCATGGGGATTTTATGGCACAGCCTTGTATCGTTTGATAAGGAGAGAGAGGATAAAGTATTTTAGTGTCCTGTTGTGACAGGACAAGGAGTAATGGTTTTAAACTAAAAGAGGGGAGATTAAGACTAGATATAAGAAGAAATTCTTTATGTGAGGGTGGTGAAACACTGGCCCAGGTTGCCCAGAGAGGTGGTTGATGCTTCATCCCTAGAACCATTCCAGGAGAGGTTGGCTGGGGCTCTGAGCAACCTGCTCAGGTTGCAGATGTCCCTGCTCACTGCAGGGGGGTTGAACTGGATGGCCTTTAAAGGTCCCTTCAACCCAAACCAGGCTGTGATTCTGTGATTTCTGGGGCTTTAATACAAACAGCCAGGGCTGCCAACACACCTGTCCTTGCATGCCCCTCGCCACAAACCCAGCTGGAGCATCTGTGCAACCGCTTCCATCGCCTCTAACCCTCTCCCCCATCTTGCTCTTTCTTTTCGCACCAGCCAGCGGTATATAAACCCTCCTGGGCAGCGGGACGGGAGGAGCGGTGTCTGGTACGGACGTTTGCAGCCCTAGAGCAGCTGGGCTAACGCAAAGCTGCCGTGAGTTGGGAGCATTAACCCCACTGATGAGCACGGCCTGGGAGGTGCACAGGGGCTGCTCACGTAACCCCGCTAACGTTTTGGCATGCCATGGCTGGTGCGAGGGCCCAGGCTCTGTGCCGGAGGATGGCTGGAGGCAGCAGCCCATCCTTGTGCCACCTCTGCTCCAGCCAGAGCCAACGTGCAAAGCGTGATGAGTAGCTGAGCTGATGACAGTTGTTCAAGGCCAGAAGTCCTGCATGGGGGCAAGGGGGAAGTTACGGTGCTGAAGCACATGCTGACTCTGCCTCGCTTCTGGTTTTGAGCCGTCTATGGTGCAAACCTGCAGTGATGCTTATAGGGTTTATTTTCCACTGAGTTTTCTAGCATTGGTCTCTGTGAGGGGATGAGGAATATTCCTGATTCCATAATGCATTTGGTAAAGACTCTGCTTGCTGTTGATGTTGCCAGTAAGCTGCACTTGCTTGTTTGGTTGGTACCGGTCTGGAGTAGGTCAGGCTGCAGAGCTGAAGCTGTCTGTGTGTGTCCTCTGAAGCCTACTGAAGACCCAGACTTCTGTGAGCAGCAGTTTGCTGCCAGCAGATGTTTCTTGTGAGAGATGGTGCAAAATAGGGGCAGATCCTACCTTCTGTTGTCTCCCAGTATCCTGAGGTGGCCATCACTGGGATGTCCTGAAGAGGAGGAGAAGGGATGGGCGCAGTCAAAGTGCCTGCAGCTTCAGGGCTGCTGCTGCCACTGGCTGAGGGTCCATGGGGAGGCCCCATGTTTGTCCCCATTGTGCAGGACAGCACACATGAGTCTGGAGGAGCCGTTTGCTCTGGCAGGAGCGTGCATGCACACATAGCAGAGGGTGCCAAGCAAGCCTTGGGCACCTCTGCACCCCTCAGGTGTCCCAGCAGCACCCCAGACATGGGGACCCATTTGCACATGGATGCTCAGGGGTGACATCTCACTGTCAGGCTGGACATCCATGGGCTCCCACGTCTTGGGGGCGGTCGTTCCCAGGTCCTGCTGGCGATCCTGGCATGTCTCCGCTGTCCCAGGCAGCTGCTACCACTCGAGGCGGTGATGCTGTGACACCTCTGTGGGGAGCTGCTCAGCACTGGTGTGTGAGCTGGGTAACTGCAGCCGTCACCTCTCAATAACCCCCATGCGCTTTCTCCTCCTTCTCTTTTCCAGTGTCGGGCAAGTTGTCAACATCAAAGCCAAAGTGAACCGAGCCTTTAACTCCAGCATGGAGGTTGGTTTGCAGCCCCCATCACCTTCATCCCTGCTCCTATCCCCCTTGCCATGCACCCATCCCCACCAACCACATGTACCCATTCACCGTGGCCAAATGCAAAATCCCCAAATCCTCCCGTGGTGTCCAGCTTTGATCCCACGTGTTGATCCCCTCCTGCTGTGCTTGGTGGGATGTGGGTCCCTGGGGAGCAGAGCCAGCTCTTAGGGGTGCTGTGACCTCTCCCAGGTGGGCATCCAGGTGAGCTATGAGGACCTGTGCAGCGGGAAGCACTGCAGCATCTGCAAGGCTTATGCCACCTTCGTGGCTCAGAGTCCCTCTGGAAGCAAGGTGAGTGATGGTTGGTGGCTGGGGGAGCTCAGCTGGAAGGACCAAGGAAAAAAGCCTCTCTGAGGAGAGCCAAGCTGGAAAGCTGGAAAGCTAGCTTTCCACCAAGGCATGTGCCATTGCTTCATGGCTTTCTGCACACCATGGGGTCAGTGAGAACTTATCCCCTGTTTGTGGGGTGCACAGTGAGATGCTGGGCTCTTGGCCATGCTCTGGGCACAGCAGGCACCTGCCTGCTGCTGCCATCTCCTCCTCTGTGCCTGGGGAGGGCAGGGAAGTACCTCCCCACCAGCGCTGAGGGATGGCTCCTTAGCATCGGTGCCCATCCTTGCTGTGTGACACCTCCCTGGGGATCCCTATCTGGCTACCAGAGCCCTTTGGGCCCTGGCCCCTGCGTGAACAGCTATAATATAACCCAGGAGGAGTATGACTAGTCCTACACACATGGTGGGACACAGAGAGCTACGGGAGCAAATGCTGGTGCCCAAAGGAGCTGTGCCTTCTCCCACAGCAGGACTGCACCCTGACCATGTCCCCTTCACAGGTGAAGCTGAAGCCCCTGACCCCGCAGACGGAGGAGGAGAAGATCGAGCACAGCATCGCTGCTGAGCGTCGCCGCATGCGCCTGGTCCACAAGGACACCCTCAAGGACCTCCTCACCCGCAGCCCCCGCCAAACTGGTACCGTGTCCCGCAGCCCCAGAATAGCCCCAACACCCACCAGTGATATCCTCCTTCCTCAGCAGGCTGCTGGGGTGGCTTAAGAGTGATTTGGGGATGCCCTGGCTACAGAGAGGGGGATCAGGCCCAGCATCCTGAAACCTCCAAGCTGGGAGGTGTGGGAGGGATGACGCAGTGGGAAGGGGGCCGGTGGGAGAGGAGCTGAGGGCTAGTGGGAGACCAAGAGCGGGGACCCCACCAGCCAGCTGTTGCACTGAACTCCATTCTCTCTGATGAGGAAAGGCTGAGTGACCTGGGGTTGTTTAATCTGGAGAAGAGAAGGCTGAGCAAGGATCTTACCAATGATAAACAGTATCACATGTGGTGGAACTTCTTTACTTTGAGGGTGATGGAACACTGGAACAGGCTGCCCAGAGAGGTTGTGGAGTCTCCTTCTTTGGAGACTTTCAGAACTCACCTGTGCAATCCCAGGCAACCTGCTCTGGGTGAATCTGCTTTAGCAGAGGGTTCGGACAAGATGATCTCCAGAGGTCCCTTCCAACCCCTACCATGCTGTAATTCTGTGATTCTCCTCCTATGGCAGAACTGGAGACACGGGATGGCAGTGCAGCAGTGCCAGCGGAGAAGACACGAGTGGAGAGCGTGGAGTTGGTGCTGCCCCCACATGCTAACCATCAAGGCAACACCTTTGGTGGGCAGATCATGGCCTGGATGGAGAATGTGGCCACCATTGCAGCCAGGTGACCCACTGGGGATTCAGGAGTGGGGGATGACGTGCCTGGAGGGGACACACAGCCAGGGCAGTGTCTAGCCAGGTCAGGCCACAGCCAGGTTGTAGGGACCCTCCAAAGGGATGACCTCCAGCCCATCACCCTTGGGCGATGCCATACAGGGAGTCCCATGAGTGCAGGGTAGTAGAGGACCCCAGGGAAGGGCTCCCTCTCACCACAGTCTGCTTATTGTCCCTTCTCATGGCTGGTTTAGGCAGCTGAAATCCAGGGATGACACTTTTTGGGGTCTCCTTGGCTCTGTCTGGGTCAGGGAGAGTACACAGGCCTGCCAGGGCATGTGGTCACAGCCGGAGGGTAACGCTTGCCCCCTGCAGCCGGCTGTGCCATGCCCACCCCACGCTACGGGCCATCGAGATGTTCCACTTTCGGGGACCATCACAAGTTGGGGACCGCCTGGTGCTCAAAGCCATTGTCAACAATGCCTTCAAAAACAGGTGGGTGCTGGCAACGGAGGGTGTCCATCCCATTCTCCCGGCAACTCTCCGTACCCTCACCCCTTCTTCTTTTCCTGCTCCCATCCAGCATGGAGGTGGGGGTCTGCGCCGAGGCATATGGCCAGGAGATGTCCATCAGCCGAAGGCACATCAACAGCGCCTTCATGACCTTCGTGGTGCTGGACCAGGAGGGCCAACCCCGCACCCTGCCGATGGTGGCACCTGAGCCAGGGGTAAGGATGGGCAGAGCTGGCTTCTCCCTGCCGCGGTGGCACGGGACCCCCAGGAATCCCGTGTAGCCCTGGAAGACTCTTGGATTCACGGCAAAACAAACACAGTTTTATGATGATGGAAATGAAATTGCTCGATAGCAAGTGAATTAAATTGATTGCTCGGTATAACTAATAATAAACCACTTGCCCGTGCAGAGCTGGAGACGTGTTAGCCATGCAAGGCTGAGCAGAATGTTGCCTGCAAGTGTGAGCTCATCTTCTCTATAATTTAGGGGAAAGAATGCAAACCTCTTGGGTTGTTCTTACCTTTCAAAGCCTCCTAATCCATAATTCGCACAGATCCAAATATTTATGAAAATCTGTCACGCGAGCACGGCAGGGAAGCGAACACCTGTGTGTCGCGGGGTACATCGCAGTGTGAGCGAGCGACGGCGTCGCCCTCCCCTTGGCTGATCTGTGCCCACCTACCTGAGTTTTTTTGATGCCTTAAAGCTAGGACTTTCATACCATCCTGCAGGAGAACATCTCGCAGCCAGAGCTGAGCTCCTTGAAACCTCCTCTCCTCCTGCTTTTAAACACCATGCTAGTGCTTGCTTTGAAATAAGCTACTTTTGGGGGGGGGTTTATTTCCCCGGGAGGGGATGTTTGCACATGCTAAGGGATGCGTTAGTGTTTCAGGGGCTGTCTGCAGCTCTGTGGCTGCAGAGAGGGTTTTTTCCTGATGTGCCAGTGCCTGTCGCTTGTTCGCAGTGTGCGGGGGCGATGCTGAAGTAGCTCACGGTTAATCACTAACCACCTCTGCCAGCATCGCTGGGGTGGCAGCCAGTGAGCACAGCGGCTTTTTACTGCTCAGTGTTTTACCCACTCCCCAAAAGATATCCGGGTGGGTTTTTTCCCTCCTTTTCCTATTAACCTTATGTCCTTTTCCCATTTATCAGGAGGGGGAGAGGAGGTACAGAGAAGCCAGCGCTAGGAAAAAAATTCGGCTGGACCGGTGAGCAGAAAAAGCAAGTGGGACGCGAGGATGGAGGAGGGAGAGGAGGGTGGCTCAGCACTGGGGTGCAGGGACAATCCGCGGGTAGTTTGTGTCCCACCATAAGGGAGATTGTTCCTTTCTTGCAGAAAATATGTTGTCTCCTGCAAACAGACCGAGGTGCCACTCTCTGTGCCCTGGGACCAAAGCAACAAGGTAAGGTGCTGCCCCACGCGAGCTGCTGCCTCCTGCCCCGCTCCCTGCCCCTGACCTGCTGCCCCTGCCCCAGGTTTATCTGAGCTACAACAACGTCTCTGCACTGAAGACGCTCGTGGCCAAAGCGAACTGGGCACTTGCCAGGGAAAAGGAAAAGGTACTAACCCCTGCCCCGTCCCTCTGAGTGGCTTCTCGCCCCCAAAACTTCAACAGCCCAGGGGCTTGGTGGTGGTGAACATGTCCCAGCCTGTGCTCTGTGCTCCCTGAGGTGCGGATGTACACGCTGGAAGAGGACAAGTTCCTCTCCTTCCGCATCGAGATTTCCGTCCGCATCGCGGCTGACCGAGCCTTCTCTCTGCTCTCCGACCTGCGGCGCCGGCACGAGTGGGACAGCCACTACGCGTGAGTGCTGCGGGGCTTCCCCCGGCCCTCTCCAAAAATCACATCCCTACATTTAAGGCTCATCACTGAACACCCCTCTGGGCTTTCCTGGGAGCAAGTGTGTTGTCCTGGAGCCATGATCGCTCTTAGAGACCTCTCACCGTGTGTCTCTATCCCATTGCTGTCTGGGTTGACGGCTGCATTTTGCTGCAGAAAACATCTATTTTGGGGTCCCCGAAATACTTTGTGTATGGTGGTGGGCTGTAAATGTGTCAGCCCCTGGATTTGGGGGTCACAGTGGGGTTTCTCTGACCAGTCTCCTCCTGCCTTGTAGGAGTGCCGAGCTAGTCCAGCAAGTAGACGATGACGACATGATCTACCACGTGGTGAGCCAGACACTCAGCTGCGAGAACAAGCCACAGGACTTTGTCATCCTGGCATCCCGACGGAAACCCTGCAGCAAGGGGTAACCATCCCCATCCTCGACTCCCTGCTCCCCACTACCTGGGCTGTGCTGGCTCACTGGGCTCTCTCCTCCCTAGGGACCCCTATGTGGTGGCCTTTCGGTCGGTGACGCTGCCCACCCACCCTGCTAGTGCCAGCTTCACGCGGGGAGAGACACTTTGCTCCGGCTTCTGCATTTGGCCGGAGTCAGAGGAGACAAGCAAGGTGGGATGCTGTGGCCATGCCACCCACAGCCATCTGCATGCCATCAGGAAGGCTCTCCTGTCCCCATGTGCCCCTACTAACCATCTCCCATGCCTTACAGGTGGCTTACTACAACCAGGCTACACCAGGGTACCTCAACTATGTCACCACCAATGTGGCAGGACTGTCCTCCAACTTCTGCGCCACCTTTGAAGCCTGCGAGAAGTTCTTGCTGAAGAACAAGGAGGACCTGATTGTGCGGCTGTAGGACATCTAGAGTCATAGCACCCCTGCTGACAGATGTACAGATGAGAGGGCACCTCCATGGTGGATGGGGATATGGGATGGTGGCACCTGGACCCTGCCTCTCCAGATGCTTTGGCCCAACCAAGGTCCCAGGGGCTGGAGTGGAGGAGTGTCACTCTACAAGCTCATCCCTTGCACTGACGTATCATGCCTTTTCTTCTTCCTTTTTTTTTTTAATTTAGAAATTTTATAAGCTGGTGTACAGGACTTGTTTTTCTAGTTCACTTAACACTACTTGAATCTTTATATGATCCAAAGTCTTCCTAAAACAGGCTTGGCTTTTTAAAAAACTATTTCTTTATGGGAGAAACTGGTTCTCTTCATGGCAGCAAAGGGAGAGAGGGGGCAGTGATGTGGGGAGGGTGCCGTACCCCTTCCGTACCCTGGCAGAGGGGCTGACGGAGCATCCCACCCCCTCCATGGCAAGGAGAGGGACAGGGCTGCTCAGGGTCACCTGCCCCGAGAGCTGCTGCCCGGGGCTCAGGTGGACGCAGGGGAGTCTTTTGAGGCAGGATTGTGGGCTGCAGGAAGGAGGGTGTCAGCCAGCACTCCATACAAGTGACTTTTGGGGACTCCCTGGAGGCATTGCCACCACGGCAGGAGCTGGTGCAGACCCACAGAGCTGCTCCTTATCCCCATCTATTGGATGCACCAGCATCTTGAGCTGTAAACCCCAAACTGCCTCAGAGGCACCAAGAAAGCAAAAAAAGCCCAGAGCCAACCCTTGTTTCCTTATGTCTGAGCAAGGCTGATGAAGACATGGGGAGTAGGCACAGGCAGATGCTGAAACCCAGAGCCTCAAAGCTATCAATACTGTCCCTAATTGCCCAAGACTAATGACCTGAGTGCCCCCAGGGCTGTTTCAGCAAGGAGCTGTTTCACAGATGTCCACAGAAGCAGAGGATGGAGTTAGAAGCCTTGCAAAGACCGCTGCCAACCTGCTTCTCCCCAAGATGTTCCAGAAATGCCACCAAAATGCAGGACGGCTGATGGTCAAAGTGCTGCTCATCAGTCACACCCCAGGGGATGACTGCCCTCAGCCACAGGCTTGCAGAGACACCCCTCCCAGGTTTTCCTGGGCCACAGAGCCAGAGGTTTTCTGATGTTACTGAGGTTTTGGAGAGGCTTGCAGCCTGCTGGGAAGGGAACAAGCCCCCAGAGCCATTGGGAGCTGCGGACACAGCAGGTTTAACTTGGCCCTGGTGCCCTCGCCTTTGCCAGCAGAGCCCCAAGTGCTTAACCCCAAGCAAGGGTTTTTGCAGAGCTTAACCATGAGCAAGTGGTGGTGGTGCCATGTGCGGGGTAAGATGAGGCTGTGAGGTACCACAGATGAGCACAGAGTCTTTTCCAGGCATTTCAGGGCATTTCCACCCCTCTGCAACACCCAGACACTCAACAGGCGTTTGTCCACCCAAACCCCTCCCCTGGTTTATAGGCAGAAGGAGCTGCCTGCTTCTCCCAAGCCAGTGGCTCCCATTCATGGAGCAGCCACAAGCTCCTCATCTTTGCTGTATCTCTGATCATAAAGATCCCCGTGCAAGGCCTGGAACGGAGCTGCGCCGGCTTCCCCTTGCTGCGCTATCACTCCAAGGTACAACCGTCTCAAGCTGAACATGGTACAAAACATTCAATTTTTATAGAGCCCCCTTATCTCCCAAAACTCGGAGCAAGCCTGCTGTTTTATCACGGGGGCGCGATCCATCCTTTCTACTTATCGTTCGAAATTGCTGCTGCTTGATTAAGTGCAGAGAACGATGTAGTCACCTGAACATTAAACTTTAACTGACCTCTCCTTCTCCTTCAGTATTGTGCTTTGTCCCGCTGCGAGGCCACGGCCAGCCCTGGCTGGGTCCCCGGGGGTGCAGGGTGATGGAGCCAGAGTGATCTGGGGGCAACGGGAAATGGATGGGAGCACAACCACGGAGCTGCAATGGTGTGAGGCATCCTGTGGGAAAAAACCTGGGGAAATGGTGGGGGAATGGTGGACAGCAGGACTTGGAGCATCCCTGGAGCACCCGTCCCTAACAGCTTTGTCCCACAGCAGCTCGGAGGGGAGGAGGGAGTGGCTCGTGGGTGCGTTGGAGCCTGTTGGGAGCATCCTGCCCTTACCAGCCTTTCACAGATTCTCCTTTTTGCCCTCCCCACCAAATGCATCGCTCTGGGGCCAAATTAGCAATCAACCACTGGTTTTTTTTTCCCCTTAAAAAAAAAGAAATCCCGGCAGGGTGTTACCCCCTGCTCTGAACAGCCCTCCTTGGCACAAAAGCACCCAGCTGCTCTCGGCTGCTAATTCCTGCACAGAGGTAAACGTGTCTGGGATCCCAGGAGCAGGGAGGCTTCGTGCCAGCTGCCCACAGCACCCACCGCTGCCTTCCTGCACAGCACAACGTGGGGAACAAAGACCACGGCTGCCTTCCCTGGGCCCCTGCAGTGGACAGGGCTGCCGGAGGATGGAGCGGAGAAGTATCCCAGAAATGCCAAGAAGCTTTGGGCAGAGCAAAGGCAGCTGGGGACTCGCATTCAAGCACTCCAGGTGGGATCTGAGCGCCTTCCCCAGTACATCACGAGAAGGTTTCAAGAACCTGGTTTTATAGATGCCTAAATAAAAACATCGGAATTGATGTATACAACCGCAACATATATTTATCTGTTTTGCAGGGGGAGTGGGGTGTAATTAGATGGCAGCATCTCTCTCAGGCTATCCCCGCTGTAATTCACACTCTGAGGAGGCGGAGGAGGAATAACGCAGGGGGCAGAATTGATGGGCTGCTCCCAGCAGCTTTGCTTCAGTTTCCAAAGCGCTCCTTGTAGTGGAGCAGGCAGCTCCTTCGAAGCCTTCTTCCACCCACCGCTGCCTGTGCACTTGTGCTTGTGCCAGCGTGGGGTCTGCGGCAGCAGGGTGAGCCCAGGAGCCGGCCCTGCTTCTTCGAGCCCCCAGGCTTTCTGGTGAAAGCGTGCAGAAGCTGTTGCTGGTTTTAAACAAGAGGGACTTTCCCCTGGCCAAGAGGCTTCCTTGATGGCAGGCATATTTGTCAGGGCTTTTCCCCTTTTTATTGACTTTCTGCTTATTCCTGCTGCCAGGGGTCAGCTGGTGCTTTGGCTGGACTTTGCTGAAAGTCCACCCGAATCAGCCGGTTCCTGACGCAATGCCCTGCCCCTAAGATATAAAGGGGTTGGAAATTGGGTTTGCAGCCCAGCTGAGTGCATGGTGGTGGGGTTGGGAAGGGGCTGACGGAGCTCCACAGCTCTTCCCAAATAAGCGGGCTTGTGAAGCTAAACTGCATTGCCCTGCATCCAGCAAGGTGACAGCAGCAACAGCAACTTAGCGCCAAATTTGAGGGTGGTTTGGCTGACATGGAGGAACCCATCCCCAGCCAGGACACCATGCTGACTGATGCAGAACCCTCCACCACCATCAAACTGCTGCACCTGATTTTCCTTTCCACCTCCTGGGGAATGCAGATCTGGGTGACCTTCGTGGCTGGTAGGTTGTGGTCCATCCACATTGCTGTGGCTCTCTGCCCGGGGGGAGGCCCAGGGGAGGGGGCTTTGCTCTAGGACCTACCTGCTCTCCCCCCTTGCAGGGTTCGTGATGGGCAGCCACCTCCCTCGACACACCTACGGCTTCATCCAGCGCAAGCTCTTCCCCTACTACTTCCACATTGGCTCCACTTGTGCCTTCTTCAACCTGACTCTCTTTGCCATGTACCACCCCAGCGAGCTGCTCAGCGATGAACAAACAACCCAGGTAGCCTCCTGCTTTGAAACACGAGCTGGCCATCGCCCAGATCCCTTCCTCTGTGGGGTCCCCTCTGCTCTGCAGAGACTGGTTTGCAAACGATGCTGAGGTTCACACATGGCTCTGGTTAAAACAAACCAGTTAGCATCCAAATTGCAGAAAGCCTTGTATGTGAGAGGGGCTGGGGGGAGAAATTTAACCCACCACGTGCATGAGATGTTCACGGCAGGCTTTGATCCCTTGCAGATCATCGTCTTCTTTGTTTGCGTGGCTGCTTCTGTGCTGAACACACAGTGGTTCGGGCAGGTCACCTCTGACATCGTGGCAGACATGCACCTCATTGAGCGCAGCCACGGCCTCGGCCAGGAGATCGGGCGGGTTACCCGCGAGTCCTGCCAGCAGCTGCGTGCCTCCAACCCCGGCTACAGGCAGCTCTCCCGGCAGTTCACCCTCTACCACACTCTGTCCTCCCTCTGCAACCTCTGCTGCATCGTGTGCAACGGCTTCAGCTTGTACTCCTTGGCCGCCCATCTCCCTGCCCTGTGAGAGCAGGACACGGCGAGGCGAGGCTGGCCGGCCAGAACCAGCGCTCTGGGAAAAAGAAGCCATCCCGCTGCCTTGCTATGAAGTAACCTGAGCTTTGGAGATTAAACTTCAGCAGCCTCAGACGGAGATACATTAAACTGTATTTTTCGCATGGTGCAGAAATTTAGGAATGGCAAAACGGCAATGCTTTCTTCAGCGCTGTCTGAAGCCAGCTCTGGAATGAGAAAAATCCTCCGTGGTCTAAGCAGGAGTGGTTATGGCTGAACAGCTTTTTAATGCTGTGTCTAAAACTGCCACGTATTTCTGCAGTCACAGGGAGACTGCAGAAGAGAAAGAAATGAGAGATTTAGAATTACTTTTAATTAAATGCTGAAAGCTAACAGAGAAGCGCCGAAGACCCTGTGTGTTGGCTGTTCCAGTTAGCGCAGTGGATAAGGTGGTTACGTCTGGGTTTAGAATTACTGTCTGTCATCCTCTTCTAGCATTTCATGACATGAGAAAAATTACCAGCTCATTTATCAGACAGAAGTCAGGCTACTTAAAATAGACGTGTTTATTTCCAGGTTCTACAAGACCATCAGTAAGGTAGCAAAAGGGAGTCAGTAAAACACACCGCTCCAAAACAAAGAGCTCTGCTTTACCCTGGCCAGCAGCAGAGACAAGAGGTGAAAAAACCCCAGCAGCTGCTTAGTCACAGGCAGGAATCTTGGCTTTCTCCATTGAGCTGCACCAGGCAGGTATCTCCCCAGACCACCGCTGTTAAACCCCAGCAACTACAGCCCACCTCCGAGGCAATCAGTGATTTTTCACAGGTAAGTAAGCACATTCCCAGCTGCTGTTGCTTCAACTGCAGCCGGTGTTTGGCACCGCTTCAGGTTTATTTCAAAACCACATGCAGCCTATCACAGAGGAGACCTTCTGCAAGCCAGCTGGATTTCTTTTTAAACAAATAATCCCCTCTTGTAAGCCCTTAATTCTCCTATGCTGCTTTCCTGGAAGTTTCCCTGTGTGCCAAGATTATTTCTCCCCTGAAGTGTGCAAGGTATTTTTGTCCAAGCAGAAGTTTGCAGGGATAACAAACAGCAGCCCCTTGCACAGGATTCCTCATTTCTCTCTTGCTCGTTATAGTCGATGCACCTTCTTGCCGGAGAAGTACTTCTTCGAGAAAGGAGAGCACTTTACAAATGCCAGAACTGTCGGAGTCCCAGCCTTTACAAAATACCTGCAAAGATTAAAAGGCGTCCTTTGGCTTCCTCGTAGCTGGCCAAGCGTCGTGCAAAGCAAGTGACTTCTGCCCAGCTCCATAACGACTGACCTCCCCAAGGCCAACGACAGCCTTCTCTGCTGATTAGCAGAGCCTCTCGGGGCCAGGGCTACACACATCTGAGACGGAGTGTTTCATAAATCGACTCTTCTCCCAACAGCTACTTCTAATCAAAGTGGCTGTTATTCTCCCTCTGGAAGGAGGTTTCTTTTGCAACTGCCCTTACAGTCTGAAATCCGAGGGCTTATGCATGCTGCTGAGTTTTATGGAGTGACAGTTCAGACACAGCCCGCAGCAGCAGACCCAGAGCTCTGCTCCCGCTGTGACAGACCAGGCCCCTGGCGCTGCGCCACACGCTTCCTCCAGCCAGCTACAAGACGGTGCGAGTTAACAGCACGGGCTTCACAGTAACTTTTTGGCTTCACAAACAACAAATTCCTCTCTCTCAATAACGGCACAGCAGTTTAAAGTCTGTTTCAGAGCGAAACTGTGCTGCATGCTGTGCTGGGGGCTGCTCACGCAGCATTGTTAACAGTGAGAGCATTGTTAACCTTCAGCATGCTCGCTTTATTTGCTGCTGCCCTTTTTTTTTTATTCTTTTTTTTTTTTAAAGTAGTACCATGTAGATGGGATCTGAAATGGCCCTTTTGTGCTGCTGCTTGTGTGTAGCCTAACACCTCTTCCCATCTCCTTCCGGTCCTGGGAGGAGTGGTTCATTTTTTTTTGGGAAAAAAAAAATATCTAAGTCGCTAAAGCCAGGCACAAAATCCACACTTTACACCCTGAAGAGTTAGGACTATTAAATCAGAGAACAAACTGCACCGAGAGCCCAAAGCTCATACCTTTTGCCTTTGTGCTTTCTGGACAAGAACAGGCACAACCTCACCTTTTGTGCTGCAGCACTTGTAGCAATGTCTGTTCTGGGTTCAGCTCGTACATTTCTGCTCTTTCTTCATCTTCAAAATAGAGCTGAAAAAAAGAAAATTTTGGAGGGTTATTAAATACCCGAGATACATGAAGGCACACTGCTACATCCAGTAACAGCACATCATACATCTGCTAGAGGTTTATCAAACTTGTGTAGCTTGGCCCAGCCCTGTCTGGTGCTAATTTCAGCAACGCAGAGACTCTGTTGTGTAAATTCTGAGTCTCCCCCGTATAAACCAGCTTATCTTCTTACAGCGGTGGCAGCAGGAAGGCAAAATACACCGGCTGTTCCTGTGCTTCACAGAGCAGCAATCTAAATCTGCGGGCTGCTTTCTACCAGCTGAAATGCAGCAACGGTATCAGCTAAACTGAGTAGGTTTAAAGATATTTGGACAAAATCAGAGTAGATTTAAGAGATCTGAATGCAGCAGCTGTGCCTTAGACGCAGAAAGCTGTAACCCCGGTTGTCAGTCTAGTGAAGTACACAGCCACCGTCTTTTGGACCTGTCTGCTCACAGCGCTGAGGGCTGTGCTGCTGCCTGGCACACGTGACACTGAAGTGTTAAACGAAAACTAAATATCTGTATCCTTCTGTGTACAAGTTCTAAAAAATTTTCAAAACCTGCTGCAGCCACAACCACCTCGCAGCCCATCTTTGCTAAAGTCTTAATATACATATATTTTCTTGATGGGATTAAGCATAAATGCTTAATAGTGCAGAGGTTGGACTTGATGACCCTGGAGGTCCTTTCCAACCATAATGATTCTGTGGTTCTGTGAAGTACCTCCAGGTAGTTCTGGAAATAACCCATTTTTTTAAATAGTATTTTCTCATTTGTATTGAGCAACTTCACAATGCAGTTAAAAAAAACCAGACAACCTACCAGCTTGCGGATCTGAATCTTAATTATTGTTACAATGATGGGAATCAAAGCAATGTCTATAAATACCTTAAATCAAATACAACATAAGTGGAAGATGAAAGAACTTTCATTTTCACTAGTGAATTGTGTCCATTTCAGCACATCTGGAAAATATTTGAGTTTATAACTGATTGTAGCTCTCCAGGCCCTTCTTACACATCCACATATGGTAAACAGGTAACAATGCCATTGTTGTCATACACTCAAACCTGTGTGTTTTCTCACTCCATCAAAAACCCCACAACACAATGACCCTAAAATAGAAGGGAAGTCAAAACTTCTCACCTCGATACTGTTAGGAAGGTATTTTCTTTCTAAATCCCAAGGAGGTAACTCAGCAAACATCACCATTAAATGATCAATAAACCTAAGAGCCAAAATACATGTGGTTAGCTTAGAGTTGTTCAGCTTCAATAATTTGTACTTTTGCATTTGAACGATGGTAAAAATATATTAGCAAATTAGACAACAGACTTTAAAGCAAGTTTAGATCACTAATAGTTTATTCCCTTCAAACTCATCGCTTTGCAATGAGACCAAGGCCGCGCTGTAACTCATGTTATTGGTTTCAAACTTGACCTGTGCAACACATTATTTTTAACTTTTCATTTTCATGCTGAAAAAGATGTCAAAATAAACACCCTGTGTTTCGTCCAGAACTGATTTTTCTTTCTACATGGACTCACCAGCACCACACTTCACCAGATCACAGTGTTGAGAATCTGTCAGTGTCAGAGGCTTGTTTATGTGGGACTTCAGGAGTGCTGGCAGCCAATATAGTCTAAGAACTCATCTTCACTTCCTTTGGTCATAAGAACCACAACTGCACTGATCTGCTTGTGCTGTAATTTTAAGTCCTAAACTTATTTGTAGATCTGAAGAACACTTATCTCACCCCACCCCAAAAAAGTTACAAATTCCAAGTTTGCTTAACCTTGCAAGACCAGAAACTGAAGTTAACATCAAGAAAAGTGGAATTCCCACCTTGCCAGTCACTTGGCTCATAGTCTGAAAGCTCTGCAGCATTTGCTGTCTGTTCTCCTCTACTCAAACATCTGCCTTATGCAAGAACGCTGCTGACAGTGCCTTTACCTGGAGTTCTCATGAAAAGCCGCAATGAAGTCCGTCTGCTCATGCTCAGGATACAGGAAGAGGACAGGCCAGTTCAGGTTGCCATCAGCATCTAAGTGCACCTTGGCCCCTGTGACGTTGTCAGAGTGGAACCCATCTAAGGATATCTCAGCCAGGCCATCTGATAATTCCTCTTCTTCATTTGAGGGCTCAAGAACCAGCTTGATATTTCTTTCCTGGAGGGTAGGAAGGAGATTTAAAAAAACAAAAACCACACAACAAAGCCCAAACAGGTATGGTGAGGGGAATAAGAACAAAGAATTAGCAGTCAAGGGACAAATTGTGTCTCTCTTATTAATGAGTCAACTCTTAAACATGCCATCAAAAGCCTTCCTATAGTATCAGGCTCAGGTGACTGCTCTTCACAGTAGAATTCAGAACCTCAGCCTCCCCACAAAACAGATGAGGAGAGGTGGGAATCCAGAGGAGCCCACATACTGAGAGACAAGCCTGAGAAAACGTGGGGGAAGGGATGCACGTGAAATCCTGTTCTTTGGGACCCAGCAGGAGTAACTTCAGGGTGCAACCACCTACACTCTCACCAGCTCCTGAGAATGTCCACTCTGTCAGAGAACAAAAGAAAGCTCACTCTTTTCTTTGGAAAGACAACTGCAGAAGAGGAGATCTGACTTTACATAATAGCCCCAAATATTTTAATGTAGCCCAAACAATTGCCAAGGAAGGAGAGGATCCAGGATTGATTCTCTCCTCTGCCCTACTGGATCATTATTTTCTATCTTTCCACTGAAGTAAAGCTCACTGGCAGCAAAGAACACAAGGTTCACTGGGCCAGCATGATGCTACAGCCCAGCAGCCAGTACGCTCTCTTGGCTGCTCAGTCCATCTCCTCACATCGGGCTTGTAGTTCTGCATTAGCTGCTACTTGGAATATGGAAACAGGACTGGGAGCTGAGGCTAGAGCCACACAGATAAGGAGAATCATGGTTTTAACTCAATTTTTTGGCTTTAGCCTCCAAAAGCCTGTGTATGAGAATAACATCTTAGGGACAAACAAGGAAGTTCTTAAACTCCAACAAAACAAACCACACAAAACCAAGCCCCTCACCAACCTACCTTTATTGCTGCAAGCAAAATTTCCTTCTGACACTGCTCTTTCTTCTCCATCACCTTTGCTTTCCTTGCATCCCGCTCCTCAGCTCGCTACATGCAAGAAAAGGTTGCACCATGGTCACACACCGCAAGTCAATGCCCATCACTGCTCTATGCCACCAATGAGTGGAGAAATCAGTTGCCATCTCCAGAAAGGTCCCCTCCGGCCCTTTCCCCTACACATCTCAAAGACACACACTACATGGAACCACCACTCAATTCTATTTGGGGATATTATAATACATAGAAACTTGTACAGAGCACTCATCAACCAGGGATCCCAAAGTGCTTCTGGGCACAAAGCAGGTGACAAGCACTGCGGACGCCAGACTGCCTTAATATTTACCTTCAATTTGTCAGCTTTAGCTCTTGTTTCCACAAGCTTTTTCTCTTTTGAATCTATTCGCAAGCCTTCCTCACACCATGCTATTGCTTCAGAGAAATTCTTTAGCTCCATGTGACAGAGAGCTCCTGGAAGGATTAAGATTTTAAGTTTGTAGTGTTAGAGTCAGGATATAACCACTACACACAGTGGTGGTTATAAAGACAGCAGCAGCACTAGCGCTTTCAAGAGGCGTACACAGCAGCACACAGTATTGTCTTGCAGCAGCATGGTCAATCATAGGCTTCCAGCAGGTCAGCTGAGAAGAACATCTAAAATATTTCAGCAGTTCTTGTATCATTTGCTCATCTAGTCACAGAAATCAGCAGAATAACACTGGAAGTGTCTGCCATAAGCAAGATTTTATCATTATAATTAACACATCAGTATTTGTCTTGTGAGGAAAAGTGAAGTGGCGATTCCTATGGAGTGAGGAATCCTGGGGAAAAACCCCAAACACCCAAACTAGTGGAAAACAGCAGAAATAATGCTGCACTCTACAGAAAATGCCTCTTTGACAGACTGAAGCTGAAGAGCAAAGAGATGAGTGTTTCGACTGAAAATCCAAAGCAAAGCACAGAGCTCTGTTTTGGGGAGAAACGGCAATAACAGAAGACGATTTTTAAAAAAATCTCCTATAGTAACCACTTTGCTTTTCTAAAATAAATGCTGCCTGAAAACAAAGTCTGATGCACACTCACAGTATTTTAAGGTTTATAAACACTGTTACTTAACACAGGGAACAAAGCAACATCAAACAACAGTCTGTTCTGGGGCTTGTAACAATAACAGTGCAGTAAGTAAAACTAACATGTGTCAAACTGTTTCCAAATTATGTTCCTTGTGTGCTCCACCTGCTTTACCTCTTACCTCTTACAATTGCTTTGAGATGGGTAGGCTTTAGCTTTTTTGCCTGGGTGGCATCATTGAGAGCAGAACGGTAGTTACCTGTAAGGCAAGAAAAACCGTTCATAACTTTTCATTTATATTTAAAATCCAACCAGACGTCAAGGTGACAAAAGAGCTTATGTGGAGGTTCTACAATTCACTGTTTCTACAATCGCTGTGAGGCAAGTGTAGAAAGAGAGCAAACTAAGAGCAAGATGTGAAGGACAGGCATCAGTCACAGAGGTGAGAGATATGTAACATGATAGTGAGCAAACCACCTCCCAGCTGCAAAATACAATAGCATTAAAAGGCCAAGAACACCTTCCCTGCTGCGTGGATGCTGTTGGTAGCATGGGTGCTACCTTGAGAAGGACACAGCCAGGAAAGCGACAGAATGTGTTGCTTCAACAGATTTTTGAGGCCAGGGCATCCCGTTGTAGCGCTAATCACCCTGTGAATCTGTTCAGCAGCAAAAGCCACCGGCTTTGCCCTCTCCTGGAGCCAAGGCTCAAGCAGCAGGTAACAGCTGCAATGAACAAAGCACAAACCTTGCATGCAGCCCTGCTCTGAAACAAGCCAGGTCTTCAGGGTTCAAGGTACCTTTTCCTCACGAATAAGCTATTTAGTATGCTGTATTGCAAAAAGCAGTAAATAAAAAGAAAACCCCAAATGGGAAGGAAAGGCAACTTCAGCCTGCAGAGACTGGTTCCAAGCCCTGTCCGGGGAAGGATGGTGCCCGTCTCCTTACCCAGGTAAAACTCTGCAGCCCCCCGGTTTGTGTGCAGCACAGCGTTCAGCTCGGGGTCCTCGCACTTCTTCTTCAGCCCCTCGGTGTAGGCGATGACAGCTCTCCTGTAGTCCTTCTCCCTGAAGTACTCGTTCCCTTCGTTTTTGTACATCCTGGCCAGCTCTGCAGGGGACGGAGGCGGGGACAGGGCCTGAGCGGGAAGCACCGCTCCCCACCGCCCCAAGACCCTTTCCCCTGCCGGGTGCGGGGGGCGGACGGACAGAACACCCCCTCCAGCCCCGGTGCTCACCTGCGGGGCCCTGCTCCTCGTCGAAGAGGAGGGACTGCAGACAGGCCAGCTCGGGCTGCCGCGCCGCGTCGATCTCGGCTGGGCACCGCTTCATGAACATGGGGATGGCCTCCAGCTCCTGCGGGCGGACACACGCCGGCCTTTAGCCCGGCCCGGCCCCCCTCAGCCCCGGCCCCGCCGCCGCCTCACCTGCTCCCAGGTATCGGGGTGGAAGGCGCCCCGGTACCGCGGCGTGCCGCCGCCGCCGCCCGACCCAGCCTCCGCCATGCTGCCGCTCCGGAACGGGACCACCCCGCTTCTTCCGACCCGGCCCCCCGCCTGTAAGCCCGGCNACCCAAACTAGTGGAAAACAGCAGAAATAATGCTGCACTCTACAGAAAATGCCTCTTTGACAGACTGAAGCTGAAGAGCAAAGAGATGAGTGTTTCGACTGAAAATCCAAAGCAAAGCACAGAGCTCTGTTTTGGGGAGAAACAGCAATAACAGAAGACGATTTTTAAAAAAATCTCCTATAGTAACCACTTTGCTTTTCTAAAATAAATGCTGCCTGAAAACAAAGTCTGATGCACACTCACAGTATTTTAAGGTTTATAAACACTGTTACTTAACACAGGGAACAAAGCAACATCAAACAACAGTCTGTTCTGGGGCTTGTAACAATAACAGTGCAGTAAGTAAAACTAACATGTGTCAAACTGTTTCCAAATTATGTTCCTTGTGTGCTCCACCTGCTTTACCTCTTACCTCTTACAATTGCTTTGAGATGGGTAGGCTTTAGCTTTTTTGCCTGGGTGGCATCATTGAGAGCAGAACGGTAGTTACCTGTAAGGCAAGAAAAACCGTTCATAACTTTTCATTTATATTTAAAATCCAACCAGACGTCAAGGTGACAAAAGAGCTTATGTGGAGGTTCTACAATTCACTGTTTCTACAATCGCTGTGAGGCAAGTGTAGAAAGAGAGCAAACTAAGAGCAAGATGTGAAGGACAGGCATCAATCACAGAGGTGAGAGATATGTAACATGATAGTGAGCAAACCACCTCCCAGCTGCAAAATACAATAGCATTAAAAGGCCAAGAACACCTTCCCTGCTGCGTGAATGCTGTTGGTAGCGTGGGTGCTACCTTGAGAAGGACACAGCCAGGAAAGCGACAGAATGTGTTGCTTCAACAGATTTTTGAGGCCAGGGCATCCCGTTGTAGCGCTAATCACCCTGTGAATCTGTTCAGCAGCAAAAGCCACCGGCTTTGCCCTCTCCTGGAGCCAAGGCTCAAGCAGCAGGTAACAGCTGCAATGAACAAAGCACAAACCTTGCATGCAGCCCTGCTCTGAAACAAGCCAGGTCTTCAGGGTTCAAGGTACCTTTTCCTCACGAATAAGCTATTTAGTATGCTGTATTGCAAAAAGCAGTAAATAAAAAGAAAACCCCAAATGGGAAGGAAAGGCAACTTCAGCCTGCAGAGACTGGTTCCAAGCCCTGTCCGGGGAAGGATGGTGCCCGTCTCCTTACCCAGGTAAAACTCTGCAGCCCCCCGGTTTGTGTGCAGCACAGCGTTCAGCTCGGGGTCCTCGCACTTCTTCTTCAGCCCCTCGGTGTAGGCGATGACAGCTCTCCTGTAGTCCTTCTCCCTGAAGTACTCGTTCCCTTCGTTTTTGTACATCCTGGCCAGCTCTGCAGGGGACGGAGGCGGGGACAGGGCCTGAGCGGGAAGCACCGCTCCCCACCGCCCCAAGACCCTTTCCCCTGCCGGGTGCGGGGGGCGGACGGACAGAACACCCCCTCCAGCCCCGGTGCTCACCTGCGGGGCCCTGCTCCTCGTCGAAGAGGAGGGACTGCAGACAGGCCAGCTCGGGCTGCCGCGCCGCGTCGATCTCGGCTGGGCACCGCTTCATGAACATGGGGATGGCCTCCAGCTCCTGCGGGCGGACACACGCCGGCCTTTAGCCCGGCCCGGCCCCCCTCAGCCCCGGCCCCGCCGCCGCCTCACCTGCTCCCAGGTATCGGGGTGGAAGGCGCCCCGGTACCGCGGCGTGCCGCCGCCGCCGCCCGACCCAGCCTCCGCCATGCTGNGCCCTCTTCCCTCAGGCCCGGCCCCTCTCCCTCAGGCCCGGCCCCTCTCCCTCAGGCCCAGCCCTCTTCCCTCAGGCCCGGCCCCTCTCCCTCAGGCCCGGCCCCTCTCCCTCAGGCCCGGCCCTCTTCCCTCAGGCCCGGCCCCTCTCCCTCAGGCCCGGCCCCACTCGCTCAAGGCCGGCCCCAGCTCCCCCAGGCCCATCAGCAGCAGGTTTAGGTGGCATCTCCCACGGGGATGGCAGGTGGAGCGGATCCTGCTGGGACAGGAAGGACTAGGTGACCTCCTCAGGCCTGGAGCAGGATGTCACCACCCTCCAGGACAGGGTTACTACAGCCTATAAACAACAACACGGCCTAGATATTTTTACCCCCAGGCTTTGTAGGCCCCAAATTTCATAGTTCCTTGTTATTTTTTTTTGCAAAGATTTTCTACCGCTCCGAGGCTGCATTCCCAACACCACACCATCACCACCCAAGCCTGGCACATCCAGGAGTCTCACCAACTGGACTGACCTGCAGGAGCAGGGTGCGGGCGTCTGACACCTTTCTTCATCTTAACTCCTGCAGATTCGCAGCACTATGGCGTTTTCAAGGTGAATAAGTCTCTACAGTTCACCACTTTGCTTTAATTAACTTCCACCTTCATAGAACCTGGGTGTTTCCAAAGCCAAGACACAAACGGAGGAAAGGTGCCTTCCTTCCTCTCCTTAAAACCCCTCATGCTGAGAACTGGGCACCTGAAGACAGTGAGAGGAAGCCCTCCTGCTCCCTGCTCCTCAGCTCTTGTGTACACCCAACAGGGGCCATGTCTGGGCAGTGTGGGGATGACCCCAGCACTTCCATGGATGCACGAGGCTACATGAGCCGGTAAAAGCAGCTCACAGGGACCTGTAGCCAGAGGGAGAAACACCCCTGGCCCCACAGGGGAACGTGGGCTGATCCCAGCTCAACCCCAGCACCCACCGTGGTTTCAAGACGCTGTGGCTAGCTCTGATGTGAGCTCGATTTGGCTCAGCTCACCCAGAGCCATCACTGACAACCTGCATGTTCTTGAAAAGGAACTGGGGCTGTCAGATCACAGAATGGTGGGGTTTGGAAGGGACCTCTGGATATTACCTCATCTAAAGTCCCTGTTAAAGCAGGATCACCCAGAGCAGGTTGCCCAGGACCACATCCAGGTGGGTTTTGAGTATTTCCAGAGAAGAAGACTCCACAGCCTCTCTGGGCAGCCTCATAGTGAAGTTTTTCCTCATGTTCAGATGGAACTTCCTGTTCCATCCTAAACTTAGTGCAGCTAGGATGACAGATTCAGATACAGGGACTTTAAGGGACTTTCACTTTACTTAGCAACTCAATGACACCTTCCTTGGTGAGGAACAAAACCTCGCCAGCTTTCTGATCCCAGACCTCAAAGACTGGAGGGTCCTCACAAACCCTCTTCCCTGCTATGACCACGTAGGGATAACCCAGCTTGTTGGCGTCCTTTAGCCTTTTGCCGATGGTCAGCTGCGTCCTGTCATCCAGCACTGAGTCGCTGGCAAGGTGAGGCATGGCTTCGGCGAGGTTGTCATACACCCGCTCCAGCAGCATGGCTCCCTCCTCCTCCTCCTTGCTGCCTTTCTTGGGGGGAATGAAGCAGAGCTGGTAGGGCGCGATGAGGCTCGGCCAACGGATGCTGTCCTCTGTAGAGAGCACCTCAATGGAGGCTGCCAGGATGCGAGTGATGCCCAGGCCATAGCAACCCATTTCTGCCAGCTGGGGTTTGTTCTCAGGGGAGGAGAAGACAGCGTTGGAGATGGAGGAGTACTTGGTGCCCAGGTAAAATGTGTGCCCCACTTCGATCCCTCTGGTCTGGGTGAGTTTTTCCCCACACGTGGGGCAAGATGTTTGCTCCTCATTTAACGTTTCCACGTTGGCTGCAAAATGTCCGTCAGGGCATAGCACTAGCCTGTCCTCGCCGACATCTGCCGGGAGCTGGAATTCATGGGACATGGTGCCACCGATGCTGCCTGTGGCTGCCCGCACTTTGACAATGGGAAGGCCCAGGCGGTTGAAGAGGCTGTGGTAGGCATGGCACACCAGGTCGTAGGTCTGCCGAGCTGCCTCTTCGGAGGTGTCGAAGGTGTACATGTCCTTCATGTAAAACTCCCGGCTGCGCATCAAGCCGAAACGGGGCTTCGGCTCATCCCGAAACTTCCTGGTTACCTGGTAGAGGCGCAGCGGGAGCTGCCTGTAGGACAGGTTGCTCTGAGCGGCCACCAGCTCCGTCACCGCCTCCTCGTGAGTGGGGCCCAGGCAGTAGTCCTTGCCGTGCCGGTCCACCAGCCGGAACAGCTCCGGCCCCATCTGATCCCAGCGGCCGCTGGCGCGCCACAGCTCCGCCGAACTCAAGCTGGGCATGTTCAGCTTCTGCCCACCCACCGCCCGCATCTCCTCGTCCACCACCCTGACGAGCTTCTCCATGGCGCGGACGGTGGGCGGCAGGTAGTGGTAGCAGCCGGGGCTGGACGGGTGGATCAGCCCCGCCTGCAGCATCAGCCTCTGGCTCCGGCAGGTGGGCTCCCCGGCCCCGCCGGCTCCCC